>JAYMGU010000103.1:0-36403 GCA_036178185.1 Liparis tanakae
GGGCTGTTATGCAGACAGATGCCTTCTCAGCAGGAGATACTCGAGTGAGCAACACACACATATAACTTTGGGGTGAAAACCTACCTTTGCGCTTCTTTTGTATTTACTCACAAAATACACATAGTAAGACAAATATGTGTAGGTCTAGGTTTGGTGAAATGCCTTAAAAGTATCTACGGAATATTAATCTGAAAATGGTATTTAGCTACTCAGTACCCTCTGAGTTGCAGGATTGCTTTGCTGCACACTTGGGCTGGCAGCTAGCAGCTATTATGTAGCTAAAGCTAACAGTGCAAACGCACTAAACAAGTGTATCAAAAATATGTACTTTATTGGTATCTTTGAATACTGGTATTAGTAAAAAAAATGTTTTAACTGATACTCAAAATGATTATTATGTTCGATGGCCAAAAATACGTAGCCTATGATATCAATAATAATGTAAAATTAATGAGCAGATTTTTTCTTAATATTGTTAATATTATTTATACTTGTTATGAATTTCTCTCCACCAGATCCATGTCATAAAGATATAGGACCAGATTGAGACAGTTTCTTGGTAAAAAGGATCCCTTTTCCAACTTCTTGACCAGGTACCAAACTGTGAATGTGACATGCAACATACTGCACATGCTGCTGTTGACACATTTCCTGCCCTGGTAACTCTTCTCAGTTCATTAGCTCTCCTATGCCTACAGCTTTAGGAGATGGGTGATGATACTTATTAGTAAGCCACATGTTCTCATTGTTACACATGCGATTTGCCTGGCTGTTCAAGAGTGGCCATGCCTGTCACCGTTTTTATTACTGCTTGACTTGACAGTTTCTCTTCACATCTCCATGTTTTTTTTCTCACTTTAGGTGGTGGAAGAGCAGAGACAGAGTCCTTGTGGCTCTCAAATTTACCTAATTGGTAAGCCTGTCAACCTAATAACTGCAGTGTCCTTTGACCTTTGTCTTTGCGTTGTGTTTTCCTATGCAGGGAGTGCCACTAGTATTCCATAGATTTCAATAGAAGCTTTTACTGCATGTTATGCTAAGCAACACAATGTTACTGAATGTATTCAGGTGATGAATATGATGTATAGTACAATGCAATATACTTATAGTATATATACATAGTATAATATGTTAACCTATGGTAGTAGTAGTAGTAGTAGCAGTTGTGTAGTAGTATTGAGTATATAGGTATATTAGCATAATATAGTTTTAGTTTATAATAATTTACTAAAAGTAAATATAGTATTGTATATTATAGTATATCATAAGTATATTATAGTATATTTTGGTATACAGAATAATATGTGCAAACAATAATTAATCAGTTACTCTATAGATCCAATTGATCTACATACTTTGGTGTTTCTGTCTCCACTAATTTTCCGAAACTTTGTATTGTTTTGTTTCCGTAACACCAGTGACACTGCATACTATGTCCAACAGTGAGCTGTGAAGTCACCCATGGGCTGTATGTCTGTCATTGAATTACACTTACCTGGTATGCAGTCTGCCTGGTTGGGAATCTGTGCGCCCTTATTTTGCAGCTTGTTGTCTTTGTGTGGCATGTACAGTATGTGTGATTTGGTCCGTGCATGATTCACTGTGCAGGACTAGCATTTTAAATGTTCAAATAATATGCATAGTAAAGTGCTGGATTGATGCATGTGAGAGCGTTTTCAGCACTTTGTGAAGATAGAGGATGTTAGTATGGATTCATAAATTATTTTTGTTAATATGTATTATAATGGCGATTAACAGAAGAAAATGCTTTAATATTTATTAATATTTCAGTTTAATTTGATTTACTCACTTAAAAACATATAGTATAGTTAATTAAGCTTCCTTGACATCTATATGCTGGCGAGTCATCCAACTCCTTTATGCATCCTCAGTCATTGTGCATTTTATTACTATATTAGAACTGCCGAAAATAAATGTTATGAAAACAAGCTCATAGTGGCATGATTTATTTTCTTTGCTTACTGAGCTTAGATGATTCTTGCCAACTAAGTTCTCCTTTTACTTACAAAATAAGCTTGGAGGGTCATCTATTGATATTGAGACCACACTACTTTTTAATGTTACATAATCTGACTCGGTATGCAATCTAGTTGGACCTCCTGTGGACTTATATTTTGACAATAGTCAGCGCCATGGGTGATTGCCATTAAAGTCAACCAGCCTTTATCTAATAATATGGTGAGCCTATACACAGACAAATAAAGGATTTTCTTTTGGAAAAGGTTTTCTGACTTGTATATCTGAACAGTGCCACTGTGTAAGTGATCCAAATATCCCAACTCTTTTCCAAAACTTAATACTCAGCATAGGAAAGTTATTGGTGTGAGCCAAGTGTTCAAAACAGGTAAAAATAGAAACAGCGCTTAAGACTTATGAAAGGAATTCTGTGGCATAAACAGTCATAACAAACCCTGCTGCATGTTGTAATGAATTCCCACTTTGCATGTGGAAAAATAATTAAGACAAATCAAATACTTTCTCATATGCAACATTTTTTCTCTGTCTCCTTTTTTTTTCCTCATCACTCTCTGCCATTACTCACATAATTATGTTACCTAGCCCCAAGATGAAACAGAGACATCAGGAATTCTTCTGCCACTGAGAATTGCAAATTAGCTGTGAGGTTAGCTCATGAGGAGATGGGAGGAGATGGGAGGGAGACAGGAGTGGGAGGAGGTGGAGAAGAGATAATCTGATGAGTGTGTAGGAATGAGACCTTAATACAAGTGGGAGAGAAACAATGCTGGAACATTTCAGAGACTTTCAGTTACAAATTGGGATGTCATGAATGACGCATCAGAGCCAGCGTGCTGTGTTGGCTTCGTTCCAGCGTGCTCGGCTCTCATGAGCCAGAGAGAAATTAGCATGCCATCGATACTGAAACTGGCTTTGCAAGGTCAGTTGAATGGAAAATAATGACAATGAAGCTAAACATAAAGGGAACTTAGAGCAGCCTGTGTGCTAAGCCTAAAGCATAGCAGACAAAAGATGATATAAGGCGCTATCAATTGAAAATCAAAAAGAAACATTTAAAACACACTGATCATTTATTAATGTGCTCTGCCTCTATGCATGTTTGCTCAAATACTGCCTCCTTTTGATATTTGAGTAAAAGCTTTCCCTCATTCTCTTACACAAAGGCCAGACAGGAACAGATTACATTTCAAGCATAAATACATATTGTGAAAAGGTCACCTTTCCATCTGTTATTTGTGCAACCTCTAAAAGTAATTACATACAGAATGTTGTCGGCAAAGCTTCCGTTGTCTAAACAGTATATCTCCCTGAGCTCATTTCATATACACCTGAGGACTGTACAGCGGTAAACAGGTGAAGTAAACAAGGATAAATAAATACTAAATCAGATTGCTTGCACACTGATATGCATGTTCA
Organism: Liparis tanakae; assembly: GCA_036178185.1. Classification (NCBI taxonomy): domain Eukaryota; kingdom Metazoa; phylum Chordata; class Actinopteri; order Perciformes; family Liparidae; genus Liparis; species Liparis tanakae. The sequence goes on from JAYMGU010000103.1 coordinate 3,415, forward strand.
TTTAAAGGTAATAATTATAAATTAGGGAAAAAGTGTTTCAGTTTTGTTTACGTCTTTGGACAAATATATAATGGTCCGGGTTTAGTCACATTTATATTTTTGTGACAGTTTCTATGAGTCTGTATTTCTATATTACATTACAAAATCACATTGACTGCAGAGACACACATGGAAAAAAATCTTCACAATGCTTTTAAAACATTAACACATTTGTTTCATGCTCATAACTACAATTACACATTGCTAAAAGCAGATAATACATTTTAAGTATATTTATTATGCAGAGACATTGACATCACAGAAGATGTTATCAATGTGTTTTTCTTTGCTAATGTGAGTCATATTATTGAATAGAGAATGTCTTTACTCTTTCTTATGTCTCACTGCAAATATATATTTTTTATATATTTATTTTTTTACAAACATGCAAAGCTTTTAACACCAGAAGTATAAGGGATGTAAAAACATGTGGAATCAAACCTCATGAACAAGAGGCGTTAATGCATGCATTATGAATGACATAATAGGCGGCGTCTTCCCTGCAGCACAGGATCGCGTGCTTGCCTCCTTTTAGGAGAGGCAACAGAAAGAGGTCAAATGTGCCATCAAGTGATGGCACTGAAGCCTCCACACTGCACTTTGAAGAGAGAAAGAGAGCGAAGAGAAATTTCTCTTGGGAATTTTTTGAAAGGCCAGGTGGTCATCTGTGCTGTAACTTTTATCATGGCTATTCTCACCACAACATTTTTCTTCTACAATGGAATTTGGAAACGTTTTTGAAAAACAAAGCCCTATATATCATTAACATATCAGATGCAATTTGTTCGCCAATTGTTTTTGTTTTTTCAAGATATTCTCTTGAAAAAATGTCTGAATTAATTTAAGTATTCTAGTGTTTGCATATTTATAGTTTACTATGTTACACATTGGCTTTTAGAACTTCTTCTATAGAGCCAACAGAAATAAATCATCACAGTCATCACTCGCAATCACTTGTTTTGTAGGCATAACAAAATGTTAGTATGCAATGTGTGCACCGCTTTATTGTTCCAGGTGGACCAACTGGCTCCAAAAGCTCAAAATGTGACCAGGAAATATGTTCCCATCTATTGCTGCAAGGTCGAAGCAGTTGAGTTGAGGCAACTAATCATGTGATCATGCAGATCATTTACCCAATAAGGCAATATGACAGCCCAAATGAATATTACAGTATGTTCCAGTGCCTATTACATTCATATCCATGTGTAAATGAATAGCCGTTGAGACGAGTAAAGCTTTTGAGGAGCTGAGTCTGTAAATAATGTTGAGTGGCAGAAACTGCTCTCAGTCGTCTTGTTTGCTGTTCCCCAACAGGTACTCAGATTCAGAGTAAACCCACCTCTGTTTGTACCATTGCAAATGTAAGAATGCCACCCCTTAACTGTAATAGTGTAAAGGGGTGGCATTTAGCCAAAATTAGAGACAGCATATGATAGCTTTTGAAATTGTGAATAGTTGAAGTGAAACACATCTGAAAATATTTCATCAGCAATTATTCTGAATGTTATTATTCCAACTCTGTACTGGTAAAGGTGAATAAATTACAACAAATAAAAATGTATTAAAATTGTAATCATATTTTTGAATATGTTTAAAAAAGGTTACATTTGTATCTAATCTATGTTTTTATCTAAGAGGATGTATCACTACCACACGTTCTCTCTGCACTACCGACATATGCAGCTGGAGAGCCATGCAAATATGTATTACACATGCTACCCAAAAAAATAATAACAATACTCTTTACATCCCTTTCTGTCTTGAGTATTATTGACCAACATGTAGCAGGTGAAATGTGTCAGTTGTATCCTTTCAAACTATTACATCTGTGATCATCTGTCTGCAATGTTTAGTGAAATTCCAAACAATACATTTATGTGACATAGGTTTGTGAGATGGAACAAAGCGCTCCGTGTTTTATTGATGGAATGAAACTGTGCATGTTGTGGTTTTGCAGTTACTGACCCATTGCTTTACCCTTGGGTGAACCTGCACACAATGGAGCAATAAATTAGAGGCAGAGTCTTAAAGAGCTAATCACTCGGATGGTGTTTTCAGTGATGGATCTGTAGAACTGAAACAATATTTCTCCTCTCTAAATCTCAAATATATTGACCTTCTTCAAAGCTCCAATAGGGTATTTTGTTTGCAGTTAAAGTCATTTGTACGTAGCAAAAATCATTGAAATTAAAAGATGCTCTGCTTATAAACAACTTCAAAAATATACTGTATATAAATAAATCTTCAATAATAATAATAATATTGCGGAATACATGCAGGCCCAGGTGAAATTCGAAAAGGTGCATGAAATACCCACTATAGGGATGTGTCGTAGTGTTTGGACACTCCAGGATCGCAGTTTAATAGCCTGAGCCATCTGTGCCAAGGTCTGATGTGAAGCAGCTTGTCGTAAACTCTTTGTTGGCCTCACAGTTCAGGAACTGGAGGCTAACAACATCACTGTTGTTAAAATTTACTGTGTTTCTACTGCCCGAGTCAGATCCCTCGTTGATCAAAGTAAATCAACTCTCCCCAAACCGTAAAACATCATCTCAGAGTGATACCACTAATGATCTGGCGCAACAGACGACACCCGCTGTCTGGAGGGTTGCTGCTGTATCAAAGCTGTGCTGTCGGTCTCTTCTGCCCCCGTGGCCTCATCACACTTTATCTAATAATGGGAATTTACTGCAGGTCGTTTTTTTTCTTTTTTTTTCTTGCTCACTTGGCGAGATAAACAGACGATTGATGAATCTAGCGTAATGCACGGGCTTACGGGCACAGACAGCACACAGCCCAGAGTAAATATGTGCAGACAGGATCGGATTTCAGCATTAGCTGTGAGGAGATGCATTTATTTCCCTCTCAACCAGACTCATAACAGCACTGAGTCTCAATTACCACGTCTGAGAGGGGCAGATAATACATGCAAACGGCACCACTCCCAGCCATTACCAGCACATATATACAGTTTGCTTCTCACACTGTCTGTCTGAACTGCACTTCATTTAACGATGTTTGTAACATCTACAGTAGAGAGATTATTCTCGGAATCATGAGCGAGTGTGTGTGGTTGTTACATGTGTTTGAATGTGTGCGTTTACACATGCCAAGCTACCCAGCCATGGAGAAATAAAAGGATCCTATATGTGCTTGCCCACCGCTCAGAATTTCTCTGATCACTGCTTTTAAAATTGGTTTCTGTCCAGTCAAGAGTCCATGTCCAATAAAGCAGCATGCTGGAGCTACCCTTCTTCAAGGTATGATGTATATTTATTTGTGGGGCATTGATCATTTTAAGGGCTAATATGTAACAGAAATTTAAAAATTATGGACTTGGGATTCTTACTGTATCCCAGGTTAATACAACATACAAACTCTACCATGGGTGCCATATGCCATGCATACCCAAGAATCTTAAAATGTTTATTATTTGGCTCATTCATTGAACAAGTATAGGTCAAAAAATCATAATTTATATTGCCAGCGTTCAGACCCTAAACAAAACAATTTACTGAAGGAACCTAAAATACCTGTGTGAGGTGAGACTCGACCTGAGCGTGACCTTTGGAAAACCTGAGAGTTTCTCTAAACTTAATGCAAGAATGTCTCTGTCCAAAGTGTAACATGACTTACTGTATCTGATGATTTAAGACTTGACCTGAGACTTAATCTCATAGATTTGAGATTTGACCGCGACTTGCCCGCACGTTATTTGAGACTCGACATGCCCCAACAGCTCTCACAACAACACCATGATACTGTAACGTTATACTCATTCGACTTCCCGGCTTTCTCATTCCCAGACTCTCTGTGCTCAGCACCGGGAAAAGGCTTTATCAAGCCAGGAGCTTAGCTGCAGTGCAACGCTTGCATCCCGGCTACACTGTCAGACCCCTCCTCTCTCCTCCGCCCACTGGATGTCAACCCTGAATTGTGTTTTGATGTTTCTTCAGACGTACACTTGAGCTCCATTCTCAGCAGCCAAAACAGACATTTGTCGATTCATATGCATCAGGGCACTTTGTTTCTCCTCTCGTCCGCCGCCACTTTCTCTCGACTGTGCCTTCCCCAGTTTTAACTCCCCCACTGCACTCAGTCACATCAACCAGTATGAGGATATGAGTGGCCACGAGCCCCCCTGCTGTGAGTGGTGTCACATGTGATTACCATTATTTATAAAACTCACTCAGGCTTGGTTGCATTGTCGGCCTCTCCCGGCCCTAGGCCCTGCACACTACAGTCAATATTTGCACGCAATCCTGAACTGTTGAGAGTTTCCATGGTGGTGAGAGCGTCCATTACATGAAATATTCAGGGCGCGCGGAGACTCCCGTGAGGCCCAGCGCAGGGTTTTTACTCCGATTTGATTATACGACATGATTTTTTCATGAGCTATGACAGTCCTGTTGAATTAGAGTCAGCCCTGAATCCTTGTGATAGTCACGGAAGCCAGAGAGGAGGAGGAGGAGGAGGAGGAGGAGGAGGCGGTCACATTTTAACATTTAACTAGCAAAAAGATTAGGATTAGGATATATAGATCATGTTGTAGACACGCGTTGTATTACATATTTACATCATGTCACAGATAAAAGATCATACCAGTATCTCTGTCTCCTTAGAAAGGTGTTACAGATATCAACACGTTTAGACTAATATTCAGTATTTCTTGCATCATGTTAAGTTCTCTGAAATAGTTTTTAAAGGGTGAAATAATAAAACAATACATCGTTATTAAGAAAACCAAAAACCTGCATGATCCTAGTTATATTCAACAATCACCAATACTTGTATGTAAACATGTAAAAAAGTAACAATACTGTCAGTTTAAAGTGTATTGTCATCGTAATCAGTGCACCACTAATCAGTCTTACAGTAGATAGGTTACCAAAATAATACATACAAAAAATAGAAAGAGATCGCCTTTAACACCATCTAAATGTATATTTTGGTCTAATTTATTCCATTTTATTACATATACAGTATGTATATGTTTTTCATAACACAGTGTTGATTTATCGAACCTATATCTCTTGAAAATGGCTTGACCTAATCAAGATACTATAAATTGATACAGAAATGGCGGTAAAATTGGTCATCTATTTTAAAAATCTGCTCCTCTCATAACGTTGAAAAGTCCGATCATGACTTGAGTTGCGATTGTTTCACCAGGAAAAAAAGTTTGGGAAACTCTTCTAGAACATTAAAGAGGACACTACAACTGTTGTGTTGATATCAAGGACTAAGCGCTTGTTAAAATTGTACGCTTGAGTCCTTGCCGGAGGAGTGGGAATGAGGGGATGAAAAAGGGTGATGCATAATGAAGTATTTGAGGATAACAGTGGTGCCAAGAGACAGTTATGGTATAATGAGCGTAAAATGATCATTAGGGGCTTCTAATGGCAAAATTAGTCACGCACCACACACAAACACAGACCGCGTTAAGGTAAGTTAACAGCGATGTGCTGTGTGATCATTGTATGCTCCGTAAAAATGACATATATATTTATATATATATATATATATATATATATATATATATATATTCTTCTGTGGTCAAGAAGCAGAACGTGACATGTTTTAAACATCTTGCAATGGCTAAATGGCATGACAACACTCGAAATAGGGATGCAGTGTATCATATATAATTAAACATTTATCATGGACTTATTAAAATAATCTTTCTGTTCACAACAATACAAATCATGTACCATGTCACTGGTTTGATGAATACATTAGTTTAGAATACAAAACACAGATTGTTTATTAATCACATAAAATTGGATGATACGTAAAAATTTCTGCACATGTTTTCTGTGTATATATATATATATATATATATATATATATATATATATATATATATATATATATATATATATATATGTCAGGATATTTTATCATATTATTACATGATTTAGTCTTGTAACATTTGTGATCAGATTCAGAGCTAATTTAATAATAAACCATTTTTAAATCGTAGTCGTTGCCCTAATGAGCCTTTTTGAATGACCCACGGTGTTTAAGGTGAAAGACGTTTTTAATATTCAGCGGTGGAAAGTTTTCTTTGATATTCTCTGGGAGTTTGTTCCATACGAGGACGGTCAAGGTCATTCTCAACACAAGCCTCTGGTCCACTGCACCAGATGATAGTCCAACATTCTCGGTTTGCTCTTTTGATTCACACTAACGGGTATTCAAACACACACACATACATGCTCATACACACACAGAGTGGGAGTATTGGCTCTGAGCTTTTACAGACTTAAATCCTGACTTTCTAAACAGGGACCTCTTTATGTGTGACCCATTGAAACGATTTTATTGGCCAGGGCCTACCAACGCACACTGAATGACAGCAGAGAGGAATGTACACACATGAAGACACACACACACACACACGCACACACACGCACACACACACGCACACACTGGTCTGGGTTGAATACAGGTAGAAGGACTTCCCTTTTTCAGTGCCAGGGTAATTGCTTTCCTTAGCTCCATTCAGACTTTAGTGACACCATCTTACATTTCTAATAACAGCATACAATGATGCATGGTAGAGCTTCATTATGTTTACATCCATAAAGGGAACCTTTTAGCTTCTGATAAATGTGGTGTATTCTTGAATGTGACCATATGATTAGAGTTGTCCTTGATGATAATCCCTTTTAATAAATTCAATGATTTGTGGCTCAGTCATATTGAGAATAACCGTTTTGGACTAAAGAGCTGCAATTATTTGAGAAACTTTGACAAAATATAATCCGGCTCATTTGTGTTAAATGTCAGCTTGTATCTGACTAGAGCACAGTCCTTTAATGGTCATCTTCAGGACTGTATTCAATATTATTACCGTTGCATTCAAAATGTGGAAGGTAATGTTTTGATCACTGTGTATTTGTGTGTGTGCGTGCGTGCATGCGTGTGAGTGTGCGTGCGTGCGTGCGTGTTATTCGCATAATACAAAAAGTATTAAACCGAATCGTATGAAATTTGGTGGGATGATTCGTTATTATCCGGGAACCATTTGATTCGATTTTGGGATTGATCGGGCCAAAGGTCAAGGTCATTTTTATTTATAATTTTAAAAATAATTCTGCAGTACAAAATATTCAAAATGGTTTATATTCCATATTTAGGATTTATAAATGTAGCTCATTGTGAGGTATTGGTTAGCTTGTAGAAAATTAAAATGTATGATAAATGTACTTTATTTTCAGTAAAATATTTAAAATATTTGGTAAAACTGAATCACTGAATGACAATATACAAATGTGTTGGTTGTTAATTTGTATCATATTAGTTACCGTCTGACTTTGTCCAATGTTGGATATGAAAATGTGCACTATATGCATTATGCGTTTTTTCAGTGTTTTCACAAAACACTTGCTCACAGGAAATAGACGATATGCATATTTATATTGAGCGCCTAGCCGTTCTTTGCCAGCCTTCACAAATCTCAGATTCTTCTTGTCTGCCCTCATCAAACCCATCCATGCAGACCTCCAATTAATCAATTTTGTCAGGAGAAAAGGTCAAGTTTGCATATTTGCTGTTCAAGATGCCATCATTACCATTTTATTTCAAAGAGTATAGCGAGGGATACCTGCTGCTCTGGAACCAATCAAACCCCTCACGTGAGAGTGCTGCTCTTCTGATGACTGCAGGGATCACAAAGAGCAACCGTGTCAGATTGTTTAGCGATGAGTCCGAGGTAGAGTGCCTCACAAATAGCAGAGCGAAACCAAAGTCAATGTTATCACATATCCTCTTTTTCACAGCATTAACTTCACCAAGGAAAACAATGATCTCTGAGCTGTGACAAAATATGTATTGATCCTCAGGAAATTCACGGCAAAAGCCAAAATGTCCACGATAAACGATAAACAGGGAGCCAGACTGTAGGAAAAGACTGCAGTTTGTCATTACTGATCTAATTGAAGGGTAGGAGCTTCATCACTGTAACCGGAGGGCGAGGAGAAATGAAGAGTACAGACTGTTACAATTATAGGAATATGCCTTGGACTTAGCAACGGTCCCCGGCTCTACACTAACTGTAATCTACTATTCCAAAACTTGAAAGTACTCCACGAGGTTAGAAATGGGATGAAATAGAGTGAACTGTGGATGTAGGCGATGCCGTATCATCTAATGGCATTATCTTCTGACAATAACACAAATTAGCTTAGAATTTAAATGAAAGTTGAATTGCTGTTATTATTAGTATGTTCCTGTTGGTGCGAGCTGTGCGAGGATGAATGCGGTTCGACAGCTGTTGACGGAAAGTCCGACTCGAGGCAAGTGAAGAGGTGTTAAATAAGGCAGTAGCTTTCAGAGTAGTTACACTCTTCTCCGTAGACTTTCCTCTCTGAAAGTCTGTAATTACCATGTCATCTGCTGTACTGCGAACACGAAGAAGAGAACTCGAGCAAATGATTCAGTCTCTTGTTCAGTCCGTAGAAAGCGAGAGGACTGGGAAACAAAGAAATTGTGAAGTGGACAAAAGCATGATAATAATTCCAACTAATGACGCTAAATATAATTTCATTATGTAATATATTTATCATTAGATGTGAATGATCTGCCAGCTTTGTGAAGATACTATTATAGTATAATACTCTCATGTGCCCTCTAAGAAAGGGAGATATTGCTGGATTACAGTTAAAAACTTTTTTTAAAAGACACCTCGACTCTTAGGGTGCCTCACCACTAGAGGGCTCAGGCCTCCAATGTTAAAATGACATTTTCACATTTACATTTTGATAACTTCCAGACTGTGATTCACCTGGCCAACCCAAACTTAAATGTAAACTCATCTTCTCTTCGCTTAAAGAATAAACACATGGTTTTCTAAATACATTGGCACTGGTAAGTCAAAGACATTAAATAAAATTCTGTTTATTTTCCATAGCCCAAAATCATAAATTATAAATTTGCCTCAGAGGGCATCAGCAGGGCCATGGAGACAGGAGGCCGGTCCATCAGGCGGGATGCGTCGCGAAAGAGGCCGGCCAATGAGGCCAGGCCCTTGAGGCAGGAGGCACCAGGAAGGAGGCAGGGCTATTGGGAAGATGGACAGATCCAAAGGCAGACGGACTCCGGGGAAGATGCAGAGTTAGTAATGTGCACTGAAGAGACGGAAATTCATCCATAAGGAGAGAGAGAAGAGGAGATAGGTACTCAGCGTATTTTAAAACGTCCCCCAGCAACCTATAAACCTAATATAGGCCGAATTCTAAATGTGAATCTAGATTTTACAGGGAGCCAGTGCAGAGCAGCTAATGCAGAAGTCATGTGATCTCTTGTCTTTGTGAGTACACAACCTGCAGTATTCTGGATCATATGGAGGGATTGAAGACTTATTGGAGCAGCCTGATAATAAGGAGTTGCAGTGATCTAGTCTAGAAGTAACAAACGTTTGAACCAGTTTTTCTGCATCGCTTTGAGAAAAGATGCGTTTGATTTTTGAAATATTACGTAGATGAAACTATATATATATATATCCTGCTAATGAACTGTAAGTTGTTTAACTGTCTATACATTTATTTGTTCATTATGTCTCTGCTGTGAAGTGACTTATTATCAAGTGTAGATACTTTAACAAGAAGTAAAGTCCTCTTCAAAATCACTCAAACTCAAAGGTCATTCAGAAATTCTGCTACTGCTCACAATTTAGTGGGCCCCTGGTGACAAGTGTATTTAAGTGGCTTAAAAGATTATAGTGTGTCTGATGTGTATCTTTTCTTCTTAGTNAAGTTACTTACAAGTACTAATAAGACGATCAGCCTAAAGTCTGACGATGTCTATCCATCCTCTGAAATAACCCTATCCTCATGTAACATTATGATTCCATATTATGAATTCAAATGTATCAGTTTTAAAAGCCTTTATTAAGGTTCTAAAGGCCCTTATAAACTGAGGGTGTTAAAAACAAATGTCACAAAACGTTTCATACCGAGCAGCATTGCAAATTTGCGATAGTTGCAAAGGTTTGAAAAGGTTTGAATAGATTTGCTAATGTCGGTATGTGTGTGTGTGTGTGGGGTCTTTGGGACACTATTGACCAAAAGCAGTGTCTGGCAGTCTGTCTGAGGTCAATTGTGGTATGGCAGATTTTTTTGAAGATCCTTTAGTGGAATGCTGAGTGAATTTGAGTTCCTCTGGTAAACAATGATGCACAGCACAAGTCTAGGCTTTTATTGTGAAAGGTAAACACAAAGGTAGGGGATTTGAAATGTGCTGGCTTTTAATAAGGTTGAAAAGAACATTAAAGTTTCCTCTTGGTTCGGCTTATGGAGCTTCCATGTTATTTTACAACTTATATTGCATATTGAATGTGTCTGGTTTGCACAATGTGATGGTTGATTCCTTTATTCAGAACAAATATGTACTTTTAATATTCCATTCAGAACAACAGTGACACTATATATTTTAAATTCCCTTTACATATTTTAAATTACCTTTATAGATTAATAAAAAAAATCCTTTGAATTGTTCTTTTTAATCTATGTAAGAAAGAAATGCAATGCACTTAGAAATAGCACAAACCTACCGTTATGACATTTAGCAACAGTCATTTCACTTTACAGATGACATTGTGCCCACTGTATGATGGCAATGTATTTTCTATGGCTTGGCAGGCAGCAGGACAGACACTTTGCTCTTACATTATTTATCAGGCAGTAGCACTTAACTATTAGTGGGGTATTTTACGTCACACACATGCATGTTGGCACTAGAAGTGTATGCACACGTGCTTGTACACACACATAAACCTGCACCTGTCCATGAGTGTCAGAGGATTGTTGCCTTGTCATTGCTTAACCCCCACCACCATTGATTTACCTGAGTTGGACAGGTCCCTTTAATCCTCGGGTTATTAGAATTTAGTTTAAAAAAGAAGAAAAAATGCCTATGGACAGGCATCTTAAAAGGGCAGAGAATTCCTCCCAGAATCCTTCAAATCACAGTGTCACAGTGCTGATGTAGAGGTATTGATGCCATCCCTTGTCGGGATGATTTTGTCAAACACACACAGTATGACATAAGACATAATGATTAAGAATCACCAATATGTATTTGTCAAACTTACAACTTTACATTACCAAAGATTAGTTTACTTCAGAGCCATGAGCCTATCCCAGGTTCTCTTCTGTGGACCAATGGACTTCTGTAAGCTCGTTTGAACCGCTATGTTTGTCAGTGTAAACTAAAATCAATCAACAACACTCACTAGAAATCAATAACAGAATCAGCATGATTACCACTTACAGTTAACTATAAAGTTAGATATATATTAGTGGCACTTTTTTTCTTTATAAATTGGATGTTTCTATTCTGTGCATTGATTTGAAACAAGTTGTCATTCTTTTCTGAATGAAATGAAGGCCAATGCTACCTTGAGGCCGACTTGCAAATGCAAATGTCAGTTCAATTAATATCAGTTGCATCAATACTCAATATTGGTTTTAGCACAAATTCAATTAACCTATAAAGTTTATAACGGCGGTCTTTTTTTTCTGAAAGAGTATTTTTAGTGCTGGAAAAAGAGAGACAATCGCTGCTGCCTCCAGTTTCTCAGAGGTCATGAGAACCAGGCTGTCAAAAGGCATGTCTGACAGAGTGGTGTTCTCTCACCCCATTTAGCCCTTGTGATGGATGGATCATTTTATACTCCATTAATCCATCCATTTGTCAATTACTAATGGACATTTTGGGGTTGAGGATGTGTTGGCAGGTTGCAGCAACTGTCAAGTTGCTCACTGTAATTACATAACCTGTCTGAAAGTAACACAAACACTAATGATAGAATAAGGTTGCAACGGTGATAATGACATGTCTCCCATTCCATGACATTATCAAAATCCTATTTAGGGTCGCAGGGGTACTGGAGCCGAGCTGACATTTGACATTGGTTCCTGGGAAAAACAGACAACTGTTCATGCACACATTCACACCTATGGGCAATTAAAGAGCCTCCAATTATCCCAGGCTGCATGTCTTTGGACTCAGGAGGAAGCCGGAGAACCCAGAGGGAACCCGGCTGCCACAAGGAGAACGTGAAGAACCACTCTAGCATCGGGACCGAACACCGCCCCTCTTGCTGTGAGGTGACAGTGTTAGCCACAGCACCACCGTGCAGCCCCGATAATACCGCTGTGCTTCATTATTATTATCAACAACATCATTTCCAGTGGGATTCATTTTGCATTTGTACTGAAACGTGATTGGCGGAGTATTATTCATTGTTGTGTTGGTTGTATAATCACCCTTTGCAAGACAAGTGGTTCACTGATGGCACTCCGCTGAGAAAATTATATTGTATTTCTACGAGAGAACATTGCATTTATAAACAATGGAAAACAGGGATGTATTTGTTCCCGTACACCTTTCAGAACTCCTTTAATGAATGAAAATGTGTAGGAATTATAGTAGATTACGCAAATAAGTGTGCATTGTTGTACTCAAGGGTTTGTTATGTTGTTCCGTCCCTCTTATCTGAAGTCTAGGGAGTAAACATTTTCATTTGTTGAATTACTCACATTTTGAATGGTGTATATCACTCTGTACTATCTTTCTTAATCGTTATGTAGTATATACACAGTCTACATATACACTACCGTTCAAAAGTTTGGGGTCACCCATCCAGACAATGTGGTGTTTTCCATGAAAACTCACACATTTATTTATCAAATGAAATGCAAAATGAATATAAAATATATTCAAGACATTGACAAGGTTAGACATAATCATTTTAATTTAAAATTTACATGTTGTTCTTCAAACTTGTGGCTCAAAGGAAGGCCAGTTTTATATCTTCTCTCACCAGCATATCTGTTTTCAGCTGCGCTAACATAAAAATGTTTTCAAGGGTTTTCTACCCCTCCGTTAGTCTTCTAAGGGGCCGATCACACCAGACGCACCAAAAACGCCTATAGGCAAAAAATACACCGGACAAAACAGAGAAGAAAACAGAAAGAAAAGCCTCCTGCTTGATCCGACATGCCTTGTCCGGTGTGACATTAATGAGCGGCGACATCCGCACCTCGCGCTTAAAGTTGAGAATATTTCAACTTTTAAGCGCCTGAAAAACGCGCCAAGGCTGCTTAAAGGTTCGCCTGAAACCATAGGGAATCAATGGTTTTGGGCGACGCTGCTTTAGAGAGGCGCGTCTGGTGTGATCGGCCCCTTAGGCGATAACACAATGTACCATGAGAACACTGGAGATGGGCCTCTACACACCTCTGTAGAGACTTCATTAAAAAACAGATGTTTCTACCTAGAATAGTAATTTACCACATTAACTATGTATAGAGTTTATTTCTCATTAATTGAATGTTATCTTCATAAACAAAAAGTGTTTTTCTTTGAAAAATATGGACATTTCTATGTGACCCCAAACTTTTGAATGGTAGTGTATGTATCGTATCTCTATATTGTATTGTATCTCTACACAGCTAAAAGGTGGTACTGTAAGGATTTGAATACATATAGAACTAAAAATATAAATATAAATAGTCTTAAAAATGTTATGTTCATCATAGCCAGGAGAAAAGAGGACAAAGCCTCTTAAAAAGCTGAAGGGACATTATGGAGTTTTGAAAAAAAAAAAAAATCACGAGAAGCTATCTGCTGTCAGTCCCTGAAATGACCTGTGCCTGCGAAGGCATCCCGTTCCTTCCCTCATCTGGATGGGCGGATGTCTCTTTAACAGCTGGGGTTAGCGACACAGCGGCTCGCAGGCCTGATGAGCTGCTCTGTCTATTTGCTCTGCTCGTCCTCCTGAGCGCCGCGGCCATCCAGATTAGAGCCCATGGCACATTAGGCAGCCAGGGAGGTGGGCCACCTCAGAGGTGTAGCACAATAGTGTGCTATATGAGAGTGTGCATATCTGTGTGCAGTAAGATATAGAGACACTAAGTCATTATGGGTAACAAAAAAAAAGATGGAAAATTGGTCTGTATAGGAGAGTTTGTGCTCTGTATTCTATTTTCCTTACGGGGACTACCAGCTCCAACAGGGACTGAAACCTCAGGGAAATATACTTCTCTTTACAGTTTGAAATTCAGAAGGAGTATGACAGGTATTACGGTTTCGAGATTAGGCTGCGTGGCTTATTTATTACTGTGATCACACTACTTTAAGAAGAATGTTGATAAAAATGTCAAAGTCGGGACACGGGATTCAAGAAAGTCACTCTTCAATTGGTTTAAACCGTGACATTACACAGAATGTCTATGAATTAAATTGGAGTTTCCGTAAGTAGGGCCCTTTTTTCACCACATTTCATACTAACTATCTCGCTCTTCTTTTACACAGACTTCCTGTGAAACCAAATCACTTATTGCAAGTTTAAAACATGTTGTGTGTAGAATATAGACATGTTATCAAATATAAATTTAAATTTAAATAAAATATATATGCAGTTTGAGATGTGTGCAGAACAAATCCAGTGTGTAGCGTACGATTCTATTTCATAAATTATTTTAATACTGCCAGGAATTTATTACTGGAAACTTGACTTCATGTTTAGTCTTTCTGAGGTTTAATAGACTTTAAACCAAAATATGTGAATACATAGCCAACAAAACTATTTGGTATGGTTTCGGAAAATATTGTGGTTTGGGTTAGATTGAGAATGTAAGTAATGTAACAAAGGCTTATTAAAATAATGCATCGTTGATTTTAGTTTTATATACATGAACATCGGCCTCCTGGCTATCCCATGTGTAATGCCCATTTATTTCTCCTAAAACATGCAAAGGAGTCCTTTCACAGTCCCTTCTGAAATGTGCACACTATTATGCAAGCGTCACTGTTAAAGTTGTATTTTAAATGGCTCGAATCAAAATTTGTATTATAAAAATGTATTAAATGACAGTTTGAAATAATTGACAATCTCACTTGTAGTGAAGAACCTAACGAGAAGTCCACAGCAGGTAGCTGTTTTCATTAAAAATGTTTTTCAAATTCACACTTCTTCAGCATCAAGGAGCAAACTGACATCGCGACGATTATCTGGGGAACAAAAGGCCCAATTAGCAGCAAGAGCCAGATATATTCCTCATAGTTGGAAGAGATCAAAATAGAGCTAAAGTGAGACTGACCATGTGACTCACAAACAGGTGACCACAGACGTGACCATGATGAACCACGATGTTGCTCTGTAACATCGGATCTGGAAGTGTTGATTAACAACTGTTTGCAAATGAGTTGGCCTGATCAACGTAATTGAAACGTTGTGTTAACAGCTGGTTTCTGCTGCCAAGCGCCCAAAAATATCAGTTGTCTGAGGTTAATGAGTAGAAGTTTCTGCAGATGGGATAAGCTTGATTTGACCCTAATGGCAACGGAGGTGTTTGAACACGATAAGCATGCAAGGAGTCATTACTGAGTCAGTGTGCAGCAATGCATCCACCCATCCCTGTCACAAATTCCCCACCTTCATAGTTAAATTCATCCTGCTTACATGTTTAATTAACTCTCCTGTTATTCCAGATCCTGTCATCCCCACCTCGTTAGTCCCTCATTCCCTTCACCTGGTCGTCACGCCTTCTCACCTGCAGCCCATCCTTCGTTAGTCCCTCACTATTTAGTTCCCTCACTTCCACTTGTCCTCTGCCAGATTGTCTTGTGTGTCACCGCAAACCTTCCAGCGAATTCCTAGTCTTAGTTCTGATCTGCCTGTTACGCACCCTGTTTGCCTATGAACCCGACTTGAGATTCTTGCCTGCCCTTTTGGATTTGTTGCCCTGTTTGACTGACCACCCGGCTTTGACCCTGCCTGAAACATTGAGTAAACTGCCTCCTCCTGCATTCCTGTGTTTGTTGTGTTTTTGGGTTCCAGTACCTGTCACCATTACAATCCCTGTACATGTGAAAGTTGATGCTCCCCCTCAGGGCCCTGTGTTTACAGACCAGACAACTCCGTACCAACGAGTCATGTAAATCAAAAGCTGAGCTTGATTTTAAAAAGCAAATTGGAAGACGAGGCAGACTGTAAACTGCTGCGGGCAATATGGAAGCTCTGTAATCATGGTTTGTTTATGAGAAAGTTTTTTTTTCCACTGTCGCCTTTTTAGTGTTACCGCTGATGGAAAATATGAATTGTCATCTTCGTCTTGGGCAAAAGAATGAGTCTCCACATAGATCACTGAATGTTTCCTCAGGGCCAAATGTTATGATCAAGAATAGGAAAATGGGTTTACTGGTGCAGTTCAAATCCTTTGAGGCTCAAAAGTGTAAGCAGGATGAGGTGTTATGTGTCTCCTGCCATGGAAACACAAGTGCTAAAACCCACTGCGTCAATGTCTTTAAATTGTACATAATTATATCAGCAAAATCCACATAACTGACTCAACGTTGTCCATGTATACTAGAACAGTGTAATTAACACTGAGATTGCCAAACTAGAACAACACTGTTAACTCCTTCGACATCCACTATCTTTAGTAAGCTTGAATTGGAGAGTTGGACTTAATTGGGCTTTTGAGGCAGAATACCAGTATTGTTATCCAGCTGAGATATTTGCTATTTTGAAAATATTCTTTTTTGTTGTTGTTGATGTTCATGGATTACCCTAAAATTGTATCCTTGTCGGTATTCCCTTATTGTTTAAGGCAGTAGTTCTCAAGCTTTCTACTTCGGAGGATGAAAAATGTTTGTCCCCCACAACACAATTTAGTTTTACTGAGTTTGACCCTAAATATATTTTCAAAACCATAACCTGCCATCAAGTTGTATCAGTATTAGTTCAAATTCACTCAAATTCTCAAAGGAATCAATATTCCCTTTATCGAGTTTCCTGTCCCACATCTCAGCTTCTGAGTGAAACCGCTGATCTGGTCTGCAGCGGAGCTGCTTGTCTGCCTTGAAGACGACGATTGAATTAATTCAGCTTTCCAAATATGTCACTAAGATAGGCCGATTTCCTATCTATCTAATCGGCAAACGTGCCTGCAAATTAATAACTATAATATAATTAATACATTTGACTCCAAAATGTATGTTAAAGATAAAATAAATGATAAACAGAGTCCTTCTTCTCTTTGCAGACTAATATGTGTATGGGTAATATGTGTACAGTTTCAATGGTACTGTCCTGTATGACATATGTCATGCATATGATCGATTTCTGTGCTCAAAAACGATTTATAACACGTTTCCTCGTGAAAGCCACCGAGCTTCGCTGAAACAGATGAAGGCTCCTGCCTCCTCAAGGAGTGAACACAACGGTGCTTTCAGGGACCTTGTTTTAGGAAACAGAGCACGCTGATAGCATCAAAACCGTGTGTCGCTCACGCACATCTGTCTTGCTGCTAGCGCTTCTCTGTGTATGACACGGTGTGTGTCCATTGCACATTTGGAGAGACACTCTTGATCAGCGTCTGCCACCATTTGTGCACAAACACACACAACTCTCCCCTGTCAGCCCGGGTCCTGTCAGGTAACTGACATGTCCAGAAGCCTAAACAGCTCATCAGCTGATGTCACTTTTACTAAGTGATTGACCTGCATGCGGTATTCACCAAGTTTCCTCTGGAAGAACTCACGTGGCTCATTGACGTGAACGAGGTGTAATGTCGCCAAGTGTCTTTTTAACTTTTTGGGCTTCATGCTGTCCACTGCCACAGTTTACAGACATGAAACACAGACTGGTCCCTCCTGATCTGATTCGCCGACGGTTGATGTTCTTTTCCCTTTTGCCAAATGTCTTTCCTGTGTGCACGCTACTAAGCTACACACCTCAGTCGCATCGAGCTCGGACGTCGCATGCGAGAGCATGACCTGTTAACGCCTAACGGCAACGTAAACATTTACACTTTTGTAATATGTGAAGTTATCCGCACTGCCCCACCCCCGCGCTCCACCTGTAATACCACAGCGCCCCACTTGTTTGAGAACCACTGGTTTAAAGAGGATTACGTTTAAGGCCCAAACATCATGATAAAAAGATAAAACTCTTGATTAAACCCGATACTAATTAAAAATACAAGTGTGCGAGCAGTTCTATTCAATTTGATGCAGGTTACATTGCATAATTAAGAGGTATTTTATTTCCTCACCGCAATCACATTATTGTATCATTGCTTCTTCCATTAGAGTTTTAGTTCACATCTTTGAATCAGCTGTTTTATAACAACTTTATTTGAGATTCAGGTTGAACATAAATATTTTAGATTAAATAAATGCCAAATTAAAGAAACTGTTATGGCATGATATTATAAGTATTAATATGTTGTTATCTAATTACGTATGCCCTTTATATACAGTGTACCTCAAATGTATTTTTAAAATTTTCATCCACTATAATTAGCCCCAGGCATCATGTCTGAACTTATGTGTTGAGGTGGAGAGGAAATATGAATGTAAGGTTATTGATAGGCCACTTTCCTGCAGACTTGTCATGTCACTTCCTTTGGGTCTGTTCAAGCAATTAAGTGGAGTTTTTTTGTGGACGATTTAGTTTGTTGAGACTTCGCCAACGTTGTGGCACAGATGTCACACATATCAATATCAATATTGTATCTTGCATGCAGACTTAAAGAGGAAACCTCAAGGTTAAACATAATATCCTCAATACATGTAGAATAAAAATGTTTATTTGAGTGATAGATATTAAGCTTGTGTTTAGAATCATTAGATTTAAGATTACTGTTGAATCACTCACAGGGGTCATATCTGTAATTCCCTTAATGTTCATTTAAAACCCTGACCTTAAACAGAGTTGATCATCTAGTGGGTCATGCCTGAGGTTGAGAGCTAGATGTCTTGTGTCTGTCCTTAACCTTTTTTATTGTTCTATAAAATGTTGTTCAAACATTTGAATATGTTCTAACACATTAAGTCCATCCCTTTAGGTCTCCTCCTTAAGACCACATTCGGACCCCGGGTGTCTTGTTCCTAAATAATAGTATGTCTCCCCTAATGTTGAGTGTCTTTTTTATAAGAGGCCAGTCTGAGCCAGGCTGTTCGGTGTTTTTCTTTAACAGTGTTATGTCTCTTCTGATGTTGTATGACTTTCTAAGGCTTGCAGTTAGAACATTTCTTTCTTTTTTTATGTTGACTTTTCTTTAAAGTTTTTGGATCAAACCATTTTCTAATTGATTATTTTTAACTGCCTAATGATTCAGGTACCTGCGCTCCTCCGACATTATGTGATGAAGGACACTCCTCCCTCCCCATGATTGTGCCCACCTGTGTCTTATCTTGTATCTAATGCCTATGGAGCTGTTTTTGTCCCTCAACACCCTTAAGAGGACAAGGAAAATGTCAAAACATTTGTACATTATTAAACACCTTTTTCGCTTTCTGGCAAGGATTGTGCAACTATTTTTATGTTCACTGTGCAGCAGCACTGCAGTGCGTGTTACTCCTCTCTTTCATCCTAAGAAACATTTTGGGGTAAATTGAACAGTTTGGATTCAATCCACGTCCGGGGCAGTTCTGTATGGGTTGGCACCACATTGGGAACAGAACATTAGTGAAGCTATCAGCGTTATAAAGTCTCATTGTCTCTGTCAGTTGTGCTGATGTCGTCTCGTTCCAGTTCTTTGCTTGTGATGAGTACAGATGGACTGAGCTTGTTCTCTGTGGACACGGCGGGCTCATAGGTCATAGTTAGGCCCTGTACACTACAGTCACACCTCATTCACCAAGATTACAGCAAAGGAAACCAAACTGTTGCATGGGGGGCTGTTGAGGACTTCCTCTCAACAGTCTGCTCTTTTCGCTCCATGATCATCCTCTCCAGGCACGGAAAGTGATGACTTAACTCATTAGCAGTTTGTTCTTTGTTGCTGTAGTGTGAGTAGAAATACAGTAGTAGTACATCATGTATACATATGGAAACTAGAACGGGCACTCGGTAGAGCGCATACCTTCGCATATCACAAGATTGGGCATTGAATTATGAAAATGTTGGCATTAGTTGCATGCCAATTTGATTAAAAATCGTCCGTGCTGTGGTAAAAAGAAGATTTTGAACTTTTCATGACCTTGACCGTTGACCCAATCGATCCCAAAATCTAATCAAATGGTCCCCGGATAATAACCAATCATCCCACCAAATTTCATGCGATTCGGTTTAATACCTTTTGACACATGCGAATAACACGCACACACGCACGCATACAAATACACGGCGATCAAAACATTACCTTCCGCATTTTCAATGCGAAGGTAATGATAATCCTATTGGCCAAGGGATCAATAAAGGAAGAAGTTGATTCATACATAACCACAGGCAAACTATAGTATTGAGGAAAATAAGCAATTGCATGCAGGAAGTGTCATATGTTGCTGTTGAGGTATAAAGCTAAGTATAAAAGGGCTTAGAATACACTTTTGCCACCAGTCTTAAATGTCTACAACATTTAGCCATCTCTTAAAAGCTGCCATACATCTTCCCGGTGACATTGATAGCTTTATCCATTTCTGTAGCATGTGCATCCTCCATCCAGCTACACTAGACACAAGCAGGCCACTGTGGTCAATGTATTCTACTCTACAACCCTCCGTCCTCCAATGTGTTTGCACATTGCGCAGCACAAAGTCAGTCGTCGTTTGGCAGCTTCTCTGCATTGTTTGGTGATTGGCTGGGAGCTAAGTGGTGGTGACAGATAGCGATGTTGATGTATTTACCTCCTCTCTGCTGACAGGAAGCGGTTCCTATGTCCTGATTGACTGAGTTTCATCACAGATGCCAGCATTGCTTTGTTTAAGCCGGTCAGGTTGGGGAGGGTTTGCTTACTCACTCGATGAGACGTCCATGAAGATGAGAAGAAGACCTTCCCTAATCTTGGCTGACATTGGCCCCTTGGCAAGCGGAGCTGTTCACGGATGCACTGCAAATGTGTGGAGGTGTATGCACTTACCCGAGACAGCGTTTGTCGTAAAAAAGACATGCATAGGTTTTAAGGAGATACACTCTAGTGTTCTCAAAATGTTTTCAGTATTCATGTGTCAATAGCATTATACTTGATGGGCTTCTAGATAATACACAATCCACCCCAAACAAATGTATTAGGTTATCTCAATGAATACAAAGTAAAGCATGATTTGTTTGCTTGCTGCATCTGCAAAGGTCGTAAGTGTCCACATGGCCAAGTGACATCACACCATCAGACATGGCCCTTTGGGGTTCAGAGTGGCGGGTTTCACTTGTCCATCATCCTATATTTTCCAACCATGCAAAGAAAATTAAGAACTTTTGGAGCTTTGACAGTGTCGGTTTGCCGTAGGCAGTATAAAAGATCAAAATTCTGCTCATCGTAATTTCATATCAGCTTATGTCTGTGCAGCCAACCTAGTGGAAACTATAACAAAGGCTTAGGACTGAGCCAAACAGTGCCCTTAGCAATAAATAATTGCATTATAACTTTAAGTGAACGATTCTTTAGACCACACATTTGAATTGGAAAATGTGTTCTGATCTTAGTAATTGACTCACCATGTATTGTTTATATCTATTCATGGATTCATCAAAAATTAAACCTGTGTGCACATCCAAATAAATCTCTGTGCTGCCGATGGGAATTTCCATAATTCACTGTCAATGGGGCCCCATAATATTGATGGTGAACCTTCCCTTAACAGCAGGTAAAGAGGCGTTCACTGTCGATTTGACTGAATGCTGCCGCTGAATGCTGTTAGTAATTTGTTATTTGTAATGTTTTCTTTACTTACTAGTCTTATTATTTGGATGATTTCTGTTGTATGCATTTAATGTGTAATACCTCTGGTATGTTGTTCTTTCTGTATACATGACATTTGCTCTACTTCTGTCCTTGGAGAGGGATCCTTCTCTGTTGCTCTCACAAATGTTTCTTTCTTTTTCTCTTTTTTTATGATGGAATTATTTCTGTAACCGATCTGAGGTCCCAGGTCAGAGGATGTTGTGTGTGTGTAACATAGTCAAGCAGGTCGAGAATAAATCCTGTTAAATTGGAGTTAACGCCACCTGCTGTGGTTGATGTGTACTACACTACCTGCACTACTAGAGGCAAGGGATTGTGGGGGATCCCCAGAGCGACTCGGGATCCCTATCAAGGTAACGTGTGTCGGAACGGGTCTGGGTTATATCGGGGTAATAGATAGGGGATGGGGAATTTAAAATGAACTGGCTTTGTTTGTTTGTCTAGTAATGGTCTTATATTGTATTCGTCATGTTTTCATTATGTTATGTATTAGTTTTATATGTTTCGTCGCCGGTCATAAATGTTCATTCTAGCTAACCTAGCTAACACCAACGTGGCTCCGTCTTTCTAGACCGGAGCACGCGCCGTTTCCCACAGACACTGACGGTATACTCTGTCCCTTCGTGAATGCAGGTATGTTATGAGTGTTATTGATGTGTGAGTTGTTGTTGTTACTATATTTATTGAATTGTTGTAAATATGAATAATTAATTAGTTAAAGAAGATAGTTTCTGTTCCTTTTCATTTATTTTTATTGTTATGAAAATCCACTATGTGATCACTTGTTCTTTAGTTTACTGTTTTGTATATTATGTAGTGGTTCTGTATTGGAATGGGTAACTAGAGCGGCTCGGGATCCCTATCAAGACCGAGCACGCGCCGTTACCCACAGACACTGACGGTATACTCTGTCCCTTCGTGAATGCAGAATAAACCATTACAACCATCCTGCCCAGCTCCAAGGAGATCATTTGACGAGGAGACATCTTTAAAAAGGAGTTACATTGGTGCGTGACCTGTCCATGACTACACCGGACCGGGCAGATGTTTCTCACCACTGCGTCGATCTGGAGCTGTGATTCCTTCTGCGTATCTGACATCCAGGTTTATTTAGCGAACAGTCATATTCCCTTGAGATTGTATGTGAATGTTTCTTGAGTGTGTATTCTGCTATCAAAGATGAATCATAACACATTTGGTACTGCTGAAATGACTCCTATCGGTTTTGGAAGGGAAGGGACTGCGTGTTACACCTGTTCCATTTTCACTAGGTGACCACCAGGTGGCAGATAAAACAGCTTTGGTGTGGATTTGGTTCACAGTCCTTTCAGAAGTAGGGAAGTAGTGACACCTCAGAGTCAGCCAATAGTTGAGTTAGATCCACCACAGTGCGCTAGTACATCAGTTCCAGACACTCCCCCTGATGAGGTCAGATTAGCTGACCAAATGAGCACTATTGTGCAGCAGATAGGGCAGCAGATAGCTGATAGCATTATGTTACGCCTAAACACATCAAGCCCTACAGCTTCTGTCCCTACAACTCATGAAGAAACATGCCCAAAGAAAGACTGCAGCCGCACACTGGATCTCTCCCAAGTCCAGCTGGTAACTCAGAGAGTGAAAGACCCACCTGTATTCCGAGGGGAGAGTTCAGATACGCTGGCTTTTGACGAATGGGAGGAAACAATGAGAAACTACATCAAAAAGAGTGCTATTCAGCTCGAGAACCACGCTGAGGAAATTCTCATCCACCTGAGAGGCCGAGCAAAGGACGTTGTGAGATTTGGAATAAGAAATGGTGAAGTTGATGTCCAGCATAACCCACAGGCCATCTATGGACTCCTGCGAAGACATTTCAGTGCAAGCCACTGTTCCACTGTGCCTTTGGCTGACTTTTATTCGACTGTGCCAAAAGAACAGGAGGATCCATATGAGTATTGGCTCAGACTGAACCGAGCTGCTGATGTTGCTGCAAGTTGTCTTGAGAAGGTAAAATTTGACAACCCCAGTGTTGAAATCACACGTATGTTTATCAGACACTGCCCCAGTAAAGATCTAGCTCTTACCTTTAGGTCCAAGACAATGGATAAAATGGTCAGCTCGTGAAGTTCAGAAGTGTTGGATGAATACCATCTGGAGAAGGGATTCAGGTCTTTTACAGTGAAGCAGTGTAGCAGAATCGACGCGAATAAAGTGGAGGTTAGTGCTAATGCTAATGTAGTTTCAGACGTTCCGAACAGAAAAACGCTGCAAGTCAGAGAGCTCTACTCTGGAGAGGTTAATTGGAATGCTGGAAAAAGTGTTGCTTCAGGGCCAGGTCATGCCCAAGCCCACAAAAAGCCACATTTCAACAACAGGTTTCCAAGAGTTGAGGGATTAAATGACATGCCATGTTTCATATGTAAAGATCGCCTTCACACTGCCTTCACTCACTGTCGAGAACAGGCTCTGCTTCCTGTGTCACTCCCCTGGCCATTCAAAGCGCGACTGTCCAGAGGGAAGACGTCCTTCTGCCTACACTCAGCAGGAAACTGAATGATCTGTGCAGGGGAGGACAGTGCAGATCAAGAGAGTAAGCCTCCCACTTTGGATTTCACAGATATTGATGATTATGAATCATTGTGTCACACCTACAGCAGCATAGTGCCGTCACAAAAACACTGATTGTGCAACGCTTGCAGAGACTCTCAAAGACTGACAGTCTATTCTACACAGATGTACTGACTACTGATGGGGGGCATGTCCTCAGGGCATTAGTAAACAGTGGAACTAAGGCATGCAGTATAAGTGAGACTACTGCCACAAAACTTACACAGTCCAACATTCAAAAGAAATCGGCTGAGGACTTTGTCATTGTTGGTTTATTAGTGGTGGTCACCTATGTCACACCTTCTGCCATGTATGACCCCACTCTATCAGTTTATGGCTATACGCTGATCATTCCTGTTCTAGTTGTGTCCGGCCTAACTGATGACTTGATTCTGGGCAGCAACGCCATCAAGTGGGCTCATTCCACAGATAAAACAGACTGTTAGTGGCCAAAAGATCACGTCCCAGCAAACAGTTGCTCCAAATGTTGAGCTGTCTCATTTAGCATCCCTGCTGTCCCACTCGGATGAATGGAAAGGCGATGCAATGCCAAACAGAATCGGCACGGCCAAACTCAAAAGATGTGTCACTTACAGCCGATGTCTGAACATTTAGTGGGCTAAACTGCCTGCATCTGACATCTCTGCAGGGAGTACAGTCCTCATCGAACCCACTCAGTCCAAAGCCAGACCTGCGCATTATTTTGGTGGGGAGAGTTATTTACTTCTTTGTGGGGAGACGGTCTGGGTTCCAGTTAAAATTGTAAATCCTACTGAGAAGCCCCTCACCATTAAAAGAAATGCAAAGGTCGCAGATGTTTCCCCCTGTCTTTCTGTGCAGGACTTACCTGGAACCTGTAGGAGCGTATTCAATCCAGTCGCGCAATACACTCCAGAAATCACCACCTGCACCAAGATGGGAAGAGGAGATTTTGCGCATCCTGAAAGTGACATGGGCCTTCAGGATGTGGACACCCTCATCTTGTGAAGTTTCCCTTGAGTGGAAGGATAAGCTTCTGCAACTCATTGAGCAAGTATGAGTCAACGTTTTCACGACATAAAATGGACTGTGGTGAGGCGGCGTTGATTTTGTCCACAGAATCCGCTTAGTAGATGACAAGCCGCTTTCAGATTTCCATACAGACGGTGGTCCCACCCCTGCCATTATGACAAGCTTCTGCACAGCTCTGAATGAGATGGAGGAATTAGGAATAATTCGGAAATCTCAGAGCGCAGTATTCATCTCCTCTCGCCCTCGCTGTCCAAGCTGACTGGTGATCTTCAGCATCTGCAACGACTAATTTCCAGGTGGTTGAATGCAAGAACAGTGAAAGACGCACATCCATTGCCTCATCAGACAAAGACTCCTTGCTGCACTTGGGTAAGGGGTTGTGTTCTTCTCAACAATGGACCTCACATCAGGGTTCTACAATGTCAGAATGCACGAGGATCGACAAGAAATACACCGCTGCTTTTCTTCCCGCTTTGGTCTCCATGAGTACAACAGATGCCCCAGGGCCTGACAAACAGCCCCAAGCCACTTCTCATGCGAATGATGATGTCCATCTTTGGCGATCAGAACTTCACTCAGCCTGTTGTGCTATCTGATGACCTTATGGTTTTTGCCCATCAGAACAGGTTGCTCTGAACGTCTGCAGATGGTGTTCAAACCGCCTTGCATGCTAACTTTCATAACTTGAAGCTCTCGCCCAAGAAGTGTCACATCACTTTCTTCGTAGATCAGTCAAGTTTCTGGGACACATCATATGTGGAGATGGTGTTCAAACTGATCCAAGTAAAGTGCAGGCTATAAATGATGTGCAGGAAGCTGACCTGATGGATTCTGATGGAAAAACACCTTGTGCTAAGAAAATCAGATCTTTCTTGGGAATGGTTCTATACTACCATCTCATTTTATTGAGGGATGTTCAGCTAAAGCAGTTGCTTATACTTGATTCAGCCTTGTGGCTGAGCCTGCTACACCAAACAAAAAGAGGAAGAGGCCAGAAACCAAAATTCAAAAAAGGCCATGTTAAACTTTCCACGACCGACTGGACTGATGAGTGCAGGGAAGCTTTAGATCTTTGAAACATGAGCTTGTGCAGGGGAGTGTCACATTGGCCCATCCAGATTTTGATGCACCATTCATCCTCGCTATTGACGCGTCTTTTGATGGTCTTGGAGCTGTTCTCTCACAGTTGCCTCCTGATGGAAAGATTAAGCCAGAACCGGTGGCGTTTGCCAGCAAGACACTGTCACACTCTCAGTTGAATTATCCAGCACTCTGCTGGAATTTCTCGGCTTCTCAAATGGGCAGTTCAGACAAATTTAGCCACTGGCTAAAAGTGGCGATAAGCTTCTCAGTCTGGACAGATAATTAATCCATTGACATACATCTTGACTAAGCCTAGGCTAGATGCATGTGAACAAAGATGGTTGCAAAGCTTGCAGCATACAGTTTTGACCTGAACTATGTCCTCCTGGCCCAAAGAATGCGGGTTGCCGATGCACTGAGTAGGGAGCCATTTGTCCAGTCATGCAAGTAGGCCATCGTCTGGTAACTGAGCCGTATGCCTTTCTACCAATAATGTAAATGGAATGGTGGATAGGACAGTACAAGATGCATTCAGATGTACCACTAACTGCCAATTGGTTGTGGATCAGTCCGAGGAGGGAGCTACTGTCACTCTATCTCCTCCTCAGGGATCCCTGTCTTCACAAGATGTTTCGCTGTGTTGATGCACACACCCCACTCCGGAGGTGCTGGGGTCAAGTGAGAGGCACAGGACCGGGTAGGTCTCCAGCTTGCTGATGTCAACCAAATTGATTCGATACCAAAAAGTGAATCTGGTTAATCTGCAAGAGCAGGATGATGTGTCTTGGGCAGAGCTTTCACGCCCAGCGTCAAAGAGGAGGCCCTCCAGGCAGCGTGTTGGTGAGTCTCAGGCGGTGATGAGATCGCTGAGACAATACAAAGCTCTCCATAAAGGATGGCATCTTAAAAGGTTAGTGAAGAAAGACCGACAAATGAACATGACAATTCACCAGGTTGTTGTTCCAGACTCTCTGAAGGCCCAAGTCCTCCATGGTCTCCACGACGATCTGGTCATCAAGGGCAAGCACGCGACACTTTCTCACAGGCAGAGGTTCTTTTGGATAGGACAACGACATCACTGATCACGGGAGAAAAATCAGCTTTCGCTTGTGTGGCTGGAAAGACACCAGAGCCTAATGGACGTGCTCCTTTGAAAGCATTTGCACCTCTGAACCAATGGAACTAGTGTGTATTGATTCTGACTGCTGAGCAGACCGACAAGAAGAGTGTTGATGTTTAGTTGTCACAGATCACTTTTTCCAAAAATGGCACACGCTGTTCCCATGTAAAAATCAGTCAGCAAGCAGGTTGCCCGTCGTCTATGGAATGACTTTTTTCTGCATATATGGTTTCCTAAAGCATCCATTCAGATCAAGGAGCCAATTTTGAGAGTCATCTCATCAAAGAGCTCCTGGAGATGGCTGGCATTCAAAAGTCACACACCACTCCATACCATCCAATGGGGAATGGAGTTGTCGAGCATACTAACAGGACTCTTGGTAACATGATAAGAGCTTTTACCGCCCCAGTCCAAAGCCAGGTGGCCACAAATGCTTGAGACGCTGACGTTCTGTACAACTGCACTGAACAGAAACAACAGGTTTTGCGCCTTTCTTCCTGATGTTTGGGAGGATTCCGTCTGCCTGTTGATGTTATGTTCCAGCATGCCCTCCCAAATGGTGCTGTAGTTGACCACCATGAGTTTGTCTCTCGTTGAAACGTGACTGTCTGAAGTGACGCATTGCCCGACTGAACAGTCGACAGAACAGACCTCGTCAGGCAAAGAACTACATGATTTGCTTTTGCTTGCTGCATCTGCAAAAGGTCATAAGTGTCCACATGGCCAAAGTGACATCACACCATCGAACATGGCCCTTTATAGGGGTTCAGAGTGGCGGGGTTCACTTGTCCATGCGCATCCTATATTTTTCCAACCATGCAAAAGAAAAATTAAGAACTTTTGGAGCTTTGACAGTGTCGGTTTGCCGTGGGCAGTATAAAAATCAAAAATTCTGCTCATCGTAATTTCATATCAGCTTATGTCTGTGCAGCCAACCTAGTGGAAACTATAACAAGGCCCAGGACCCAGGCCAAACGGGTACTTATAGCAATAAATAATTGCGTATAACTTTAAGTGAACGATTCTTTAGACCACACATTTTGAATTGGAAATGTGTTTCTGACAAATAATTGACTCACCGCATGTATTTGTTTATATCTATTCATGGATTCATCAAAATTAAACCTGTGTGCACAGCCAAATAGAAATCTCTGTGCTGCCGGGTAAATTTCCATAATTCACTGTCAATAGGGCCCCATAATATTGATGGTGAACCTTCATAACAGCAGGTAAAGAGGCGTTCACTGTCGATTTGACTGAATGCTGCCGCTGAATGCTGTTAGTAATTTGTTATTTGTAATGTTTTCTTTACTTACTAGTCTTATTATTTGGATGATTTCTGTTGTATGCATTTAATGTGTAATACCTCTGGTATGTTGTTCTTTCTGTATACATGACATTTGCTCTACTTCTGTCCTTGAGAGGATCCTTCTCTGTTGCTCTCACAAATGTTTCTTTCTTTTTCTCTTTTTTTATGATGGAATTATTTCTGTAACCGATCTGAGGTCCCAGGTCAGAGGATGTTGTGTGTGTACCGATTGTAAAACCCTCTGAGGCCAAATTGTAATTTGTGATTTTGGGCTATACCAAATAAATGGAATTTAAATTGAATGCATCTATTCTTTTTTTCTTTTTTTGTGTTGGACTTTTATCTCCAAACGGTTCAGTTTTAAACATCATGTTATTTAATTCACCAAACACAGTGGGCTACATACTTGATCTAACATAACCGAATATTTTACAGCCTCGAGAAAATGCTTGGCCCATTCCATATTAGCCAAGAATTGCTCTCAGTGCTGTTCTCTCCAGGTGAGGAAAAAAATAATTTCTAGTCTATTGTGTACCATATTGAAGCCTGCACTTGAACCAATGAGATAACACTCTCTCTCTCACACACGCACACACACACCGCGCACAAACCCCGCACACACACGCACGCCACTGCCTTGTCAGCTAACCTCCTCTGGTGGAGCATCCCGCACAGATGCGCACAGCACTCCACGGTAGTCGCCGCTTCCGCTGTTCCTGCGCTGCATCCCGACCATCGCGTTGCTCCCCCGGCCCCCATCGCGCTGCTGCGCAGCGGACCGGGCTGGAACCAGCGCGCCCATCGCTGTGCCAGCAGGATTTCTCAACTCTGTCACGACTCCGTGCGCTCCGGGAACGCACTAAGATTGATGAGGACGTTTTGACCCAATGCAACATCCGCGAGCTGAAGTCCACAGGAGATCTGCAAAAGTTATTACGAAGAGCTCTGGTGCGTCTGAATGTTTTTAATTTCACTTTTTTACATTTTTTTGCCATATCCCCAATCTGCCCCGTTCCGCGCGCCATCGCCGTTGCCGCCTGCTGGTATGGATCTCCTCGATGGCTCCGTCCCCCTTGGTCTCGCCCCACAGAACCGAATGTAGAGACCAGGAGTGGATCAGTGCTTGAGGAATCCGCCACGTTGTTCTGTGACCAGCTCGGTTGAGGTACCTCGTATTAGGCCGGTGATCAATGTTGCAGCAGACATGAGTTTTGAAACGAATTCTTCCTCGTTTCCTCTTTCTTCGGATTTTCCCTCCCCACTCGCCTCCTTCACAGCAACCAAGGTGAGTTAATGGTTCCCCTCTCACCTTAACTTATGTTCCCGTCATTTCAAACATTATGCTGGAAGTGGTTTGGGGACACACACCACTGTCGCCACTGCAAGAGCCTACAGTAACAGGGTCCTCAAAAGTAAGTGGTTAAACCAATAGCTGCGAGCTGTCACTGAAGGAGTCTGCACTGTTGATATCCATGCGAGGAAGTGCGCAGCGACATTGACAACTTTGCCTATAGCAATGTTTTGTTTGTGAAATAAAATATATATTACCACATAACCGCACCATGACAGTATCCAGATTCAGATAAAACGTAGTATTTTCCCAGCAGAGTTCAATGGATTGCTTTAGCTCAGTTTTTCATCCCAACGAACAAGCGATAATAAAATAAATGCAATTTCTATGGAAATCATGGCTAACTGAAGTGACACACCTGAGGGCTGCTATAATTACTCTCTGCATTACAAGCACAAACAAACAAACACACACACACACACACACAGGCACAGGAGACAATAAAGACATCAGCCTGGAATTGTTGATTCGTGGGGAGTGGGTGACAGAGGAAGGAAATGTGTGCCGTCTGTTTAAGTACAGACTCCAGTGTATGTTTTTGTGCACACACAGTAAAAGGTTCTGAGCTGCCAAAGATGCACTTATTTGCGAGAGTGTATGCATGTGTGCGTTTACATATCACTTGTGTGTGAGTGCATTTGCTCCCTCTTTCACACATTATGTCTTCATGCGGTGTGAGTTCAGTGGCTAAGAAGTCATTGAACACACCAGGTCATCGCTCCTGCATGTGCACTTAGCGCCGCTTTAATTACACTTGATCGTGAGTGTTTGTGTGAGTGGGTATGGTCCCACGCTTTTTGTTGTATATTATGTGTGTGTCTGTCTTTGAGTGTTCCTCCATTGGTTCCATGTGTGTACACACACACACACCACCCGCAGCATCAGTGAGGGTTTAAATAAGTCAATGTATTGATTGTCGCGGGACACAGTGGGATCTGACCCCAGGTTATATTTTATTGTTCTCTCCAGTTCAATAAGGCGATGCTACTCCATGTTTTGCCAAGACAGCTGCTACATAACCAGCCTCGCTCTGTGTTTTCTCTACCACAGATTGAATGATTGAAGTGATGTCCTGCTTTCTGTTGTACTTTAGTCTTTTCATATTGAATGGTGGACGCTCCCTGTCTCGACCGTGGTGCAGCTCAGAATAGAAAGAAAAAACTGATGATAATTCAGATGACAAGGAAAGTGGCTCATTAGGAGGCTGAGAAGGATTTATGTTCCTCAGCTTGCCAGATCTACGCTTGATTCTCTATGTATTGCGATTGCCCCAAATCATTTCAGGAACACAGCTGTGTGGCCTGGCTTTGTTGAGGGCAATTTAATGTCAGGCTTCTTGGATGTTATTGAGGGAGACTAAATTGGAAACGGGCATGAATGCATGGTGTCTTTCTCCAACTTATGCAACCTCATGATCATAAAAAAAGAAAAGGTAAACAAGTAAACATATTGTTTTTTCCTGCTGGGTGACATTACAGGGGAGTGTTTTATTATAGTGATAGCATTATGAACACAAACAGAAGCAGAATTCAAAAGGAATGGAGATTTTACTACAGACAACAATTGGGCAAGATGTCAGCTATTAGAGGAGAACAATAAAAAAAAAAAAAAACAATCATCTTTTTTGTTACTTGCCTCTGTGCCTCCGGGGCTCACAGCAACACATCAGATAATCCTCATATCAACCCCACTGGGGTCACAGATAGTTATTAACAAAGCTCTTCCTCACTCACTCTCAAGTTTGAACAAGGCTGTTTTCCCATCAATAGATATATTCCCATAAGATTCCTATTACTTTTTATTGTATTAGCCATTTTCCTCCCTTGTGAAGTCATCAGCCATTATATTTAATATAATAGTATAACATTCACAAATCTCCCTTTTCATAACCTGATTTCTTGAACCCAAAGTAATTGAAGAGAAGATAGTGTTTTTTTCTCAGGAAGTGTTTCTTTTCTACTGAGAGAAAGAGATTAGGAAATAAAAAAAAACAAGAAAAAAAGAAAACACAAATCCATGGAAAATGGGAGAGTAAACTCAAAGCACCAATATGTTATTTTCTTTGTTGGTCAACTGCATCCTAATGACACACTGCTGGATGATTCCAAATTATGTAAAGACAGCGAGTAACATGAAGAAGAAGCTATTGAAGGCGGAAACTTTACAAACTATGGACATTGCAAAAAGGATCTATGAAATCATCATCAAAATAATAGCTTTGTGCATTGATTCACCGAAGCCATCCGCGGAAACGAAAGATCCAGCGTAAGCTGTTGGAGATTAACAAGATGTCACCAGGGGTGTGCTGTCAGGAAAATCAATCAATCAATTGGTCACTGGAGCCGCAAAAGTGTTCTCTCCGCACCTTTGACTTGCAAGCCAAAGTTTATATATATATATATATATATATATATATATATATATATATATATATATATATATATATATATATAAAATGGATATTTATTTATAAGTAAAATGTCTTACATGAAGTTGGAGTTCCCTCGGTTCTACCTACATTAATTGAAGCACGTAACGCTACATATAATAAAATGTGTTTAAAGAGGAATTAAAATGATTTTTACGGGGAGACCGTCATGTAGGCGCTCGGCTTCCTCAGCAGCATTCCTGCATTAAGATAATGATTGTTGAGTTATTGCTGTATGTGACGCTATGGCTGTAGTGAGCAACATCCGCCGTACATTACACTTGAGGAAAATAACTCCGATCAATCATGAATAGTCAAACAAATATGATTCAGTGAATGTAACCATTTTATCATTTAT
>JAYMGU010000104.1:0-36256 GCA_036178185.1 Liparis tanakae
CCGCCGCCAAAAAAATGATTTTTTTAGCCCCCAAAAAGTGTATTTTACTAAACAAAACCTTTTTTTCAGGGTTTTCAACCAAAGAAAGTGTCTTAGGACACACTTCTTACAAGTTTGATGACATTTTCATGAATACCTGATGCTTTCATCACTTTACTGCCTCAAAGCAGCAACATCTTGTTTTTATGCTCTTAAACTGATTTTCAGCCCAGAGAGACCAAAGTGCAACTTACTAAACAAAACCTTTTTTTCAGGGTTTCAACCAAAAGTGTCTTAGGACACACTTCTTACAAGTTTGATGACATTTTCATGAATACCTGATGCTTTCATCACTTTACTGCCTCAAAGCAGCAACATCTTGTTTTATGCTCTTAAACTGATTTTCAGCCATAGAGAGACCAAAAGTGCATTTACTAAACAAAACCTTTTTTTCTGGGTTTTCAACCAAGAAAGTGTCTTAGGACACACTTCTTACAAGTTTGATGACATTTTCATGAATACCTGATGCTTTCATCACTTTACTGCCTCAAAGCAGCAACATCTTGTTTTTATGCTCTTAAACTGATTTTCAGCCATAGAGAGAGACCAAAAGTGCAACTTACTTACTAAACAAAACCTTTTTTCTGGGTTTTCAACCAAAGAAAGTGTCTTAGGACACACTTCTTACAAGTTTGATGACATTTTCATGAATACCTGATGCTTTCATCACTTTACTGCCTCAAAGCAGCAACATCTTGTTTTATGCTCTTAAACTGATTTTCAGCCCATAGAGACCAAAAGTGCAACTTACTAAACAAAACCTTTTTTCTGGGTTTTCAACCAAAGAAAGTGTCTTAGGACACACTTCTTACAAGTTTGATGACATTTTCATGAATACCTGATGCTTTCATCACTTTACTGCCTCAAAAGCAGCAACATCTTGTTTTTATGCTCTTAAACTGATTTTCAGCCAGAGAGACCAAAAGTGCAATTTTCTTACTAAACAAAACCGTTTTTCTGGGGTTTCAACCAAAGAAAGTGTCTTAGGACACACTTCTTACAAGTTTGATGACATTTTCATGAATACCTGATGCTTTCATCACTTTACTGCCTCAAAGCAGCAACATCTTGTTTTTATGCTCTTAAACTGATTTTCAGCCCGCAGAGAGACCAAAAGTGCATTTTACTTACTAACAAAACCTTTTTTTGGGTTTTCAACCAAAGAAAGTGTCTTAGGACACACTTCTTACAAGTTTGATGACATTTTCATGAATACCTGATGCTTTCATCACTTTACTGCCTCAAAGCAGCAACATCTTGTTTTATATGCTCTTAAACTGATTTTCAGCCGCCAGAGAGACCAAAAGTGCAACTTACTAAACAAAACCTTTTTTCAGGGTTTTCAACCAAAAAGTGTCTTAGGACACACTTCTTACAAGTTTGATGACATTTTCATGAATACCTGATGCTTTCATCACTTTACTGCCTCAAAGCAGCAACATCTTGTTTTATGCTCTTAAACTGATTTTTCAGCCGCAGAGAGACCAAAGTGCAACTTACTAAACAAAACCTTTTTTTTTGGGTTTTCAACCAAAGAAAGTGTCTTAGGACACACTTCTTACAAGTTTGATGACATTTTCATGAATACCTGATGCTTTCATCACTTTACTGCCTCAAAGCAGCAACATCTTGTTTTTATGCTCTTAAACTGATTTTCAGCCCCCAGAGAGACCAAAAGTGCAACTTACTAAACAAAACCTTTTTTTCTGGGTTTTCAACCAAAGAAAGTGTCTTAGGACACACTTCTTACAAGTTTGATGACATTTTCATGAATACCTGATGCTTTCATCACTTTACTGCCTCAAAGCAGCAACATCTTGTTTTTATGCTCTTAAACTGATTTTCAGCTCCCAGAGAGACCAAAAGTGCAACTTACTAAACAAAACCTTTTTCTGGGTTTTCAACCAAAGAAAGTGTCTTAGGACACACTTCTTACAAGTTTGATGACATTTTCATGAATACCTGATGCTTTCATCACTTTACTGCCTCAAAGCAGCAACATCTTGTTTTATGCTCTTAAACTGATTTTCAGCCATAGAGAGACCAAAAGTGCAACTTACTAAACAAAACCTTTTTCAGGGTTTTCAACCAAAAAAGTGTCTTAGGACACACTTCTTACAAGTTTGATGACATTTTCATGAATACCTGATGCTTTCATCACTTTACTGCCTCAAAGCAGCAACATCTTGTTTTATGGTCTTCAACTGATTTTCAGCCATAGAGAGACCAAAAGTGCAACTTACTAAACAAAACCTTATTTTCAGGGTTTTCAACCAAAGAAAGTGTCTTAGGACACACTTCTTACAAGTTTGATGACATTTTCATGAATACCTGATGCTTTCATCACTTTACTGCCTCAAAGCAGCAACATCTTGTTTTTATGCTCTTAAACTGATTTTCAGCCCGCAGAGAGACCAAAAGTGCAACTTACTAAACAAAACCTTTTTTCAGGGTTTTCAACCAAAGAAAGTGTCTTAGGACACACTTCTTACAAGTTTGATGACATTTTCATGAATACCTGATGCTTTCATCACTTTACTGCCTCAAAAGCAACATCTTGTGTTTTATGCTCTTAAACTGATTTTCAGCCCATTAGAGAGACCAAAAGTGCATTTACTTACTAAACAAAACCTTTTTTCTGGGTTTTCAACCAAAAAGTGTCTTAGGACACACTTCTTACAAGTTTGATGACATTTTCATGAATACCTGATGCTTTCATCACTTTACTGCCTCAAAGCAGCAACATCTTGTTTTATGCTCTTAAACTGATTTTCAGCCATAGAGAGACCAAAAGTGCAACTTACTAAACAAAACCTTTTTTCAGGGTTTTCAACCAAAGAAAGTGTCTTAGGACACACTTCTTACAAGTTTGATGACATTTTCATGAATACCTGATGCTTTCATCACTTTACTGCCTCAAAGCAGCAACATCTTGTTTTATGCTCTTAAACTGATTTTCAGCCCGCAGAGAGACCAAAAGTGCAACTTACTAAACAAAACCTTTTTCAGGGTTTTTCAAGAAAGTGTCTTAGGACACACTTCTTACAAGTTTGATGACATTTTCATGAATACCTGATGCTTTCATCACTTTACTGCCTCAAAGCAGCAACATCTTGTTTTATGCTCTTAAACTGATTTTCAGCCGCAGAGAGACCAAAAGTGCAACTTACTAAACAAAACCTTTTTTCAGGGTTTCAACCAAAAGTGTCTTAGGACACACTTCTTACAAGTTTGATGACATTTTCATGAATACCTGATGCTTTCATCACTTTACTGCCTCAAAGCAGCAACATCTTGTTTTATGCTCTTAAACTGATTTTCAGCCATAGAGAGACCAAAAGTGCAACTTACTAAACAAAACCTTTTTTCAGGGTTTTCAACCAAAAGAAAGTGTCTTAGGACACACTTCTTACAAGTTTGATGACATTTTCATGAATACCTGATGCTTTCATCACTTTACTGCCTCAAAGCAGCAACATCTTGTTTTATGCTCTTAAACTGATTTTCAGCCGCAGAGAGACCAAAAGTGCAACTTACTAAACAAAACCTTTTTTCAGGGTTTTCAACCAAAAGTGTCTTAGGACACACTTCTTACAAGTTTGATGACATTTTCATGAATACCTGATGCTTTCATCACTTTACTGCCTCAAAGCAGCAACATCTTGTTTTATGCTCTTAAACTGATTTTCAGCCATAGAGAGACCAAAAGTGTATTTTACTAAACAAAACCTTTTTTCAGGGTTTTCAACCAAAGAAAGTGTCTTAGGACACACTTCTTACAAGTTTGATGACATTTTCATGAATACCTGATGCTTTCATCACTTTACTGCCTCAAAGCAGCAACATCTTGTTTTATGCTCTTAAACTGATTTTCAGCCATAGAGAGACCAAAAGTGCAACTTACTAAACAAAACCTTTTTTTCTGGGTTTTCAACAAAAGTGTCTTAGGACACACTTCTTACAAGTTTGATGACATTTTCATGAATACCTGATGCTTTCATCACTTTACTGCCTCAAAGCAGCAACATCTTGTTTTATGCTCTTAAACTGATTTTCAGCCGCAGAGAGACCAAAGTGCAACTTACTAAACAAAACCCCTTTTTCAGGGTTTTTCAGCAAAAGTGTCTTAGGACACACTTCTTACAAGTTTGATGACATTTTCATGAATACCTGATGCTTTCATCACTTTACTGCCTCAAAGCAGCAACATCTTGTTTTATGCTCTTAAACTGATTTTCAGCCCGCAGAGAGACCAAAAGTGTATTTTACTAAACAAAACCTTTTTTCAGGGTTTTCAACCAAGAAAGTGTCTTAGGACACACTTCTTACAAGTTTGATGACATTTTCATGAATACCTGATGCTTTCATCACTTTACTGCCTCAAAAGCAGCAACATCTTGTTTTTATGCTCTTAAACTGATTTTCAGCGCAGAGAGACCAAAGTGCAACTTACTAAACAAAACCTTTTTTTCAGGGTTTTCAACAAAGAAAGTGTCTTAGGACACACTTCTTACAAGTTTGATGACATTTTCATGAATACCTGATGCTTTCATCACTTTACTGCCTCAAAGCAGCAACATCTTGTTTTATGCTCTTAAACTGATTTTCAGCCCAGAGAGACCAAAAGTGTATTTTACTAAACAAAACCTTTTTTCAGGGTTTCAACCAAAGAAAGTGTCTTAGGACACACTTCTTACAAGTTTGATGACATTTTCATGAATACCTGATGCTTTCATCACTTTACTGCCTCAAAGCAGCAACATCTTGTTTTTATGCTCTTAAACTGATTTTTCAGCCATAGAGAGACCAAAAGTGCAACTTACTAAACAAAACCTTTTTTCAGGGTTTTCAACCAAAAAGTGTCTTAGGACACACTTCTTACAAGTTTGATGACATTTTCATGAATACCTGATGCTTTCATCACTTTACTGCCTCAAAGCAGCAACATCTTGTTTTTATGCTCTTAAACTGATTTTCAGCCAGAGAGACCAAAAGTGCAACTTACTAAACAAAACCTTTTTTTCAGGGTTTTCAACCAAAGAAAGTGTCTTAGGACACACTTCTTACAAGTTTGATGACATTTTCATGAATACCTGATGCTTTCATCACTTTACTGCCTCAAAGCAGCAACATCTTGTTTTATGCTCTTAAACTGATTTTCAGCCATAGAGAGACCAAAAGTGCAACTTACTAAACAAAACCTTTTTTCAGGTTTTCAACCAAAAGAAAGTGTCTTAGGACACACTTCTTACAAGTTTGATGACATTTTCATGAATACCTGATGCTTTCATCACTTTACTGCCTCAAAGCAGCAACATCTTGTTTTATGCTCTTAAACTGATTTTCAGCCCATGAGAGAGACCAAAAGTGCAACTTACTAAACAAAACCTTTTTCTGGGTTTTCAACCCAAAGAAAGTGTCTTAGGACACACTTCTTACAAGTTTGATGACATTTTCATGAATACCTGATGCTTTCATCACTTTACTGCCTCAAAGCAGCAACATCTTGTTTTATGCTCTTAAACTGATTTTCAGCCCGCAGAGAGACCAAAAGTGCAACTTACTAAACAAAACCTTTTTCAGGGTTTTCAACCAAAGAAAGTGTCTTAGGACACACTTCTTACAAGTTTGATGACATTTTCATGAATACCTGATGCTTTCATCACTTTACTGCCTCAAAGCAGCAACATCTTGTTTTATGCTCTTAAACTGATTTTCCGCACGCAGAGAGACCAAAAGTGCAACTTACTAAACAAAACCTTTTTTCTGGGTTTTCAACCAAAGAAAGTGTCTTAGGACACACTTCTTACAAGTTTGATGACATTTTCATGAATACCTGATGCTTTCATCACTTTACTGCCTCAAAGCAGCAACATCTTGTTTTTATGCTCTTAAACTGATTTTCAGCCATAGCAGAGAGACCAAAAGTGCAACTTACTAAACAAAACCTTTTTTCAGGGTTTT
Source organism: Liparis tanakae (assembly GCA_036178185.1). Classification (NCBI taxonomy): domain Eukaryota; kingdom Metazoa; phylum Chordata; class Actinopteri; order Perciformes; family Liparidae; genus Liparis; species Liparis tanakae. The sequence goes on from JAYMGU010000104.1 coordinate 6,004, forward strand.
CAACCAAAAGTGTCTTAGGACACACTTCTTACAAGTTTGATGACATTTTCATGAATACCTGATGCTTTCATCACTTTACTGCCTCAAAGCAGCAACATCTTGTTTTATGCTCTTAAACTGATTTTCAGCCGCAGAGAGACCAAAAGTGCAACTTACTAAACAAAACCTTTTTTTCAGGTTTTCAACCAAAGAAAGTGTCTTAGGACACACTTCTTACAAGTTTGATGACATTTTCATGAATACCTGATGCTTTCATCACTTTACTGCCTCAAAGCAGCAACATCTTGTTTTATGCTCTTAAACTGATTTTCAGCCCCATAGAGAGACCAAAGTGCAACTTACTAAACAAAACCTTTTTTCAGGGTTTTCAACCAAAGAAAGTGTCTTAGGACACACTTCTTACAAGTTTGATGACATTTTCATGAATACCTGATGCTTTCATCACTTTACTGCCTCAAAGCAGCAACATCTTGTTTTATGCTCTTAAACTGATTTTCAGCCCGCAGAGAGACCAAAGTGCAACTTACTAAACAAAACCTTTTTTCAGGGTTTTTCACCAAAGAAAGTGTCTTAGGACACACTTCTTACAAGTTTGATGACATTTTCATGAATACCTGATGCTTTCATCACTTTACTGCCTCAAAGCAGCAACATCTTGTTTTATGCTCTTAAACTGATTTTCAGCCCGCAGAGAGAGACCAAAAGTGCAACTTACTAAACAAAACCTTTTTCTGGGTTTTCAACCAAAGAAAGTGTCTTAGGACACACTTCTTACAAGTTTGATGACATTTTCATGAATACCTGATGCTTTCATCACTTTACTGCCTCAAAGCAGCAACATCTTGTTTTTATGCTCTTAAACTGATTTTCAGCCGCAGAGAGACCAAAAGTGCAACTTACTAAACAAAACCTTTTTCAGGGTTTTCAACAAAGAAAGTGTCTTAGGACACACTTCTTACAAGTTTGATGACATTTTCATGAATACCTGATGCTTTCATCACTTTACTGCCTCAAAAGCAGCAACATCTTGTTTTTATGCTCTTAAACTGATTTTCAGCCATAGAGACCAAAAGTGCAACTTACTAAACAAAACCTTTTTTTCAGGGGTTTTCAACCAAAAAGTGTCTTAGGACACACTTCTTACAAGTTTGATGACATTTTCATGAATACCTGATGCTTTCGTCACTTTACTGCCTCAAAGCAGCAACATCTTGTTTTTATGCTCTTAAACTGATTTTTTCAGCCAGCCATAGAGAGACCAAAGTGCAACTTACTAAACAAAACCTTTTTCTGGGTTTTCAACCAAGAAAGTGTCTTAGGACACACTTCTTACAAGTTTGATGACATTTTCATGAATACCTGATGCTTTCATCACTTTACTGCCTCAAAGCAGCAACATCTTGTTTTATGCTCTTAAACTGATTTTCAGCCATAGAGAGACCAAAAGTGCAACTTACTAAACAAAACCTTTTTTTGGGTTTTCAACCAAAGAAAGTGTCTTAGGACACACTTCTTACAAGTTTGATGACATTTTCATGAATACCTGATGCTTTCATCACTTTACTGCCTCAAAGCAGCAACATCTTGTTTTATGCTCTTAAACTGATTTTCAGCCCCGCAGAGAGACCAAAAGTGCAACTTACTAAACAAAACCTTTTTTTCAGGGTTTTCAACCAAAGAGAAAGTGTCTTAGGACACACTTCTTACAAGTTTGATGACATTTTCATGAATACCTGATGCTTTCATCACTTTACTGCCTCAAAGCAGCAACATCTTGTTTTTATGCTCTTAAACTGATTTTCAGCCATAGAGAGACCAAAAGTGCAACTTACTAAACAAAACCTTTTTTCAGGTTTTTTCAACCAAAGAAAGTGTCTTAGGACACACTTCTTACAAGTTTGATGACATTTTCATGAATACCTGATGCTTTCATCACTTTACTGCCTCAAAGCAGCAACATCTTGTTTTTATGCTCTTAAACTGATTTTCAGCCAGAGAGACCAAAAGTGCAACTTACTAAACAAAACCTTTTTTCTGGGTTTTCAACCAAGAAAGTGTCTTAGGACACACTTCTTACAAGTTTGATGACATTTTCATGAATACCTGATGCTTTCATCACTTTACTGCCTCAAAGCAGCAACATCTTGTTTTTATGCTCTTAAACTGATTTTCAGCCAGCAGAGACCAAAGTGCAACTTACTAAACAAAACCTTTTTTCAGGGTTTTCAACCAAAGAAAGTGTCTTAGGACACACTTCTTACAAGTTTGATGACATTTTCATGAATACCTGATGCTTTCATCACTTTACTGCCTCAAAGCAGCAACATCTTGTTTTATGCTCTTAAACTGATTTTCAGCCCGCAGAGAGACCAAAAGTGCAACTTACTAAACAAAACCTTTTTTGGTGGGTATTCAACCAAAGAAAGTGTCTTAGGACACACTTCTTACAAGTTTGATGACATTTTCATGAATACCTGATGCTTTCATCACTTTACTGCCTCAAAGCAGCAACATCTTGTTTTATGCTCTTAAACTGATTTTCAGCCATGAGAGAGACCAAAAGTGCAACTTACTAAACAAAACCTTTTTTCAGGGTTTTTCAGCCAAAAGAAAGTGTCTTAGGACACACTTCTTACAAGTTTGATGACATTTTCATGAATACCTGATGCTTTCATCACTTTACTGCCTCAAAGCAGCAACATCTTGTTTTTATGCTCTTAAACTGATTTTCAGCCGCAGAGAGACCAAAAGTGCAACTTACTAAACAAAACCTTTTTTTCAGGGTTTTCAACCAAGAAAGTGTCTTAGGACACACTTCTTACAAGTTTGATGACATTTTCATGAATACCTGATGCTTTCATCACTTTACTGCCTCAAAGCAGCAACATCTTGTTTTTATGCTCTTAAACTGATTTTCAGCCCGCCATAAGAGACCAAAAGTGCAACTTACTAAACAAAACCTTTTTTTCAGGGTTTTCAACCAAAGAAAGTGTCTTAGGACACACTTCTTACAAGTTTGATGACATTTTCATGAATACCTGATGCTTTCATCACTTTACTGCCTCAAAGCAGCAACATCTTGTTTTGTATGCTCTTAAACTGATTTTCAGCCAAGAGAGACCAAAAGTGCAACTTACTAAACAAAACCTTTTTTCTGGGTATTCAACCAAAAAAGTGTCTTAGGACACACTTCTTACAAGTTTGATGACATTTTCATGAATACCTGATGCTTTCATCACTTTACTGCCTCAAAGCAGCAACATCTTGTTTTATGCTCTTAAACTGATTTTCAGCCACAGAGAGACCAAAAGTGCAACTTACTAAACAAAACCTTTTTTTCTGGGGTTTTCAACCCAAAGAAAGTGTCTTAGGACACACTTCTTACAAGTTTGATGACATTTTCATGAATACCTGATGCTTTCATCACTTTACTGCCTCAAAGCAGCAACATCTTGTTTTATGCTCTTAAACTGATTTTCAGCCCATAGAGAGACCAAAAGTGCAACTTACTAAACAAAACCTTTTTCAGGGTTTTCAACCAAAGAAAGTGTCTTAGGACACACTTCTTACAAGTTTGATGACATTTTCATGAATACCTGATGCTTTCATCACTTTACTGCCTCAAAGCAGCAACATCTTGTTTTATGCTCTTAAACTGATTTTCAGCCATAGAGAGACCAAAAGTGCAACTTACTAAACAAAACCTTTTTTCAGGGTTTTCAACCAAAGAAAGTGTCTTAGGACACACTTCTTACAAGTTTGATGACATTTTCATGAATACCTGATGCTTTCATCACTTTACTGCCTCAAAGCAGCAACATCTTGTTTTATGCTCTTAAACTGATTTTCAGCCCATAGAGAGACCAAAAGTGCAACTTACTAAACAAAACCTTTTTTCAGGGTTTTCAACCAAAGAAAGTGTCTTAGGACACACTTCTTACAAGTTTGATGACATTTTCATGAATACCTGATGCTTTCATCACTTTACTGCCTCAAAGCAGCAACATCTTGTTTTATGCTCTTAAACTGATTTTCAGCCCGCAGAGAGACCAAAAGTGCAACTTACTAAACAAAACCTTTTTTCAGGGTTTTCAACCAAAGAAAGTGTCTTAGGACACACTTCTTACAAGTTTGATGACATTTTCATGAATACCTGATGCTTTCATCACTTTACTGCCTCAAAGCAGCAACATCTTGTTTTTATGCTCTTAAACTGATTTTCAGCCATAGCAGAGAGACCAAAAGTGCAACTTACTAAACAAAACCTTTTTTTCAGGGTTTTCAGCAAAGAAAGTGTCTTAGGACACACTTCTTACAAGTTTGATGACATTTTCATGAATACCTGATGCTTTCATCACTTTACTGCCTCAAAGCAGCAACATCTTGTTTTTATGCTCTTAAACTGATTTTCAGCCCGCAGAGAGACCAAAAGTGCAACTTACTAAACAAAACCTTTTTTTCAGGGTTTTTCAGCAAAGAAAGTGTCTTAGGACACACTTCTTACAAGTTTGATGACATTTTCATGAATACCTGATGCTTTCATCACTTTACTGCCTCAAAAGCAGCAACATCTTGTTTTATGCTCTTAAACTGATTTTCAGCCATAGAGAGACCAAAAGTGCAACTTACTAAACAAAACCTTTTTCTTTTCAGGGTTTTCAACCAAAGAAAGTGTCTTAGGACACACTTCTTACAAGTTTGATGACATTTTCATGAATACCTGATGCTTTCATCACTTTACTGCCTCAAAGCAGCAACATCTTGTTTTATGCTCTTAAACTGATTTTCAGCCCTAGAGAGACCAAAGTGCAACTTACTAAACAAAACCTTTTTTTCAGGGTTTTCAACCAAAAGTGTCTTAGGACACACTTCTTACAAGTTTGATGACATTTTCATGAATACCTGATGCTTTCATCACTTTACTGCCTCAAAGCAGCAACATCTTGTTTTTATGCTCTTAAACTGATTTTCAGCCATGAGAGAGACCAAAGTGCAACTTACTAAACAAAACCTTTTTTCAGGGTTTTCAACCAAAAGAAAGTGTCTTAGGACACACTTCTTACAAGTTTGATGACATTTTCATGAATACCTGATGCTTTCATCACTTTACTGCCTCAAAGCAGCAACATCTTGTTTTATGCTCTTAAACTGATTTTCAGCCGCAGAGAGACCAAAAGTGCAACTTACTAAACAAAACCTTTTTTTCAGGGTTTTTCAACCAAAAAGTGTCTTAGGACACACTTCTTACAAGTTTGATGACATTTTCATGAATACCTGATGCTTTCATCACTTTACTGCCTCAAAGCAGCAACATCTTGTTTTATGCTCTTAAACTGATTTTCAGCCAGAGAGACCAAAAGTGCAACTTACTAAACAAAACCTTTTTTCAGGGTTTTTCAGCAAAGAAAGTGTCTTAGGACACACTTCTTACAAGTTTGATGACATTTTCATGAATACCTGATGCTTTCATCACTTTACTGCCTCAAAGCAGCAACATCTTGTTTTTATGCTCTTAAACTGATTTTCAGCCCGCAGAGAGACCAAAAGTGCAACTTACTAAACAAAACCTTTTTCTGGGTATTCAGCCAAAAGAAAGTGTCTTAGGACACACTTCTTACAAGTTTGATGACATTTTCATGAATACCTGATGCTTTCATCACTTTACTGCCTCAAAGCAGCAACATCTTGTTTTATGCTCTTAAACTGATTTTCAGCCGCAGAGAGACCAAAGTGCAACTTACTAAACAAAACCTTTTTTCAGGGGTTTTCAACCAAAGAAAGTGTCTTAGGACACACTTCTTACAAGTTTGATGACATTTTCATGAATACCTGATGCTTTCATCACTTTACTGCCTCAAAGCAGCAACATCTTGTTTTTATGCTCTTAAACTGATTTTCAGCCCATAGAGAGACCAAAAGTGCAACTTACTAAACAAAACCTTTTTTCAGGGTTTATTCAACCAAAGAAAGTGTCTTAGGACACACTTCTTACAAGTTTGATGACATTTTCATGAATACCTGATGCTTTCATCACTTTACTGCCTCAAAGCAGCAACATCTTGTTTTATGCTCTTAAACTGATTTTCAGCCCGCAGAGACCAAAAGTGCAACTTACTAAACAAAACCTTTTTTCAGGGTTTTCAGCAAAGAAAGTGTCTTAGGACACACTTCTTACAAGTTTGATGACATTTTCATGAATACCTGATGCTTTCATCACTTTACTGCCTCAAAGCAGCAACATCTTGTTTTATGCTCTTAAACTGATTTTCAGCCATAGAGAGACCAAAAGTGCAACTTTTACTAAACAAAACCTTTTTTCAGGGTTTTCAACCAAAAGAAAGTGTCTTAGGACACACTTCTTACAAGTTTGATGACATTTTCATGAATACCTGATGCTTTCATCACTTTACTGCCTCAAAGCAGCAACATCTTGTTTTATATGCTCTTAAACTGATTTTCAGCGCATAGAGAGACCAAAAGTGCAACTTACTAAACAAAACCTTTTTTCAGGGTTTTCAACCAAAGAAAGTGTCTTAGGACACACTTCTTACAAGTTTGATGACATTTTCATGAATACCTGATGCTTTCATCACTTTACTGCCTCAAAGCAGCAACATCTTGTTTTATGCTCTTAAACTGATTTTCAGCCCATAAGAGACCAAAAGTGCAACTTACTAAACAAAACCTTTTTTTCAGGGTTTTCAACCAAAGAAAGTGTCTTAGGACACACTTCTTACAAGTTTGATGACATTTTCATGAATACCTGATGCTTTCATCACTTTACTGCCTCAAAGCAGCAACATCTTGTTTTATGCTCTTAAACTGATTTTCAGCCAAGAGAGACCAAAAGTGCAACTTACTAAACAAAACCTTTTTTCTGGGTTTTCAACAAAGAAAGTGTCTTAGGACACACTTCTTACAAGTTTGATGACATTTTCATGAATACCTGATGCTTTCATCACTTTACTGCCTCAAAGCAGCAACATCTTGTTTTATGCTCTTAAACTGATTTTCAGCCATGAAGAGACCAAAGTGCAACTTACTAAACAAAACCTTTTTTCAGGGTTTTCAACCAAAGAAAGTGTCTTAGGACACACTTCTTACAAGTTTGATGACATTTTCATGAATACCTGATGCTTTCATCACTTTACTGCCTCAAAGCAGCAACATCTTGTTTTATGCTCTTAAACTGATTTTCAGCCATAGAGAGACCAAAAGTGCAACTTACTAAACAAAACCTTTTTTCAGGGTTTTTCAGCAAAGAAAGTGTCTTAGGACACACTTCTTACAAGTTTGATGACATTTTCATGAATACCTGATGCTTTCATCACTTTACTGCCTCAAAGCAGCAACATCTTGTTTTATGCTCTTAAACTGATTTTCAGCCATAGAGAGACCAAAAGTGCAACTTACTAAACAAAACCTTTTTTCAGGGTTTTTCAACAAAGAAAGTGTCTTAGGACACACTTCTTACAAGTTTGATGACATTTTCATGAATACCTGATGCTTTCATCACTTTACTGCCTCAAAGCAGCAACATCTTGTTTTATGCTATTAAACTGATTTTCAGCCATAGAGACCAAAAGTGCAACTTACTAAACAAAACCTTTTTTCTGGGGTTTTCAACCAAAGAAAGTGTCTTAGGACACACTTCTTACAAGTTTGATGACATTTTCATGAATACCTGATGCTTTCATCACTTTACTGCCTCAAAGCAGCAACATCTTGTTTTTATGCTCTTAAACTGATTTTCAGCCCGCAGAGAGACCAAAAGTGCAACTTACTAAACAAAACCTTTTTTCAGGGTTTTCACCCAAAGAAAGTGTCTTAGGACACACTTCTTACAAGTTTGATGACATTTTCATGAATACCTGATGCTTTCATCACTTTACTGCCTCAAAGCAGCAACATCTTGTTTTTATGCTCTTAAACTGATTTTCAGCCCCGCAGAGAGACCAAAAGTGCACCTTTCTAATCAAAACCTTCTTTCTGCGTATTCAACCAAAGAAAGTGTCTTAGGACACACTTCTTACAAGTTTGATGACATTTTCATGAATACCTGATGCTTTCATCACTTTACTGCCTCAAAGCAGCAACATCTTGTTTTATGCTCTTAAACTGATTTTCAGCCATAGAGAGACCAAAAGTGCAACTTACTAAACAAAACCTTTTTTCAGGGTTTTCAACCAAGAAAGTGTCTTAGGACACACTTCTTACAAGTTTGATGACATTTTCATGAATACCTGATGCTTTCATCACTTTACTGCCTCAAAGCAGCAACATCTTGTTTTATGCTCTTAAACTGATTTTCAGCCAAGAGAGACCAAAAGTGCAACTTACTAAACAAAACCTTTTTTCAGGGTTTTCAACCAAAGAAAGTGTCTTAGGACACACTTCTTACAAGTTTGATGACATTTTCATGAATACCTGATGCTTTCATCACTTTACTGCCTCAAAGCAGCAACATCTTGTTTTTATGCTCTTAAACTGATTTTCAGCCATAGAGAGACCAAAGTGTACTTACTAAACAAAACCTTTTTTCAGGGTTTTCAGCAAAAGTGTCTTAGGACACACTTCTTACAAGTTTGATGACATTTTCATGAATACCTGATGCTTTCATCACTTTACTGCCTCAAAGCAGCAACATCTTGTTTTATGCTCTTAAACTGATTTTCAGCCCGCAGAGAGACCAAAGTGTAACTTACTAAACAAAACCTTTTTCTGGGTTTTCAACCAAAGAAAGTGTCTTAGGACACACTTCTTACAAGTTTGATGACATTTTCATGAATACCTGATGCTTTCATCACTTTACTGCCTCAAAGCAGCAACATCTTGTTTTATGCTCTTAAACTGATTTTCAGCCGCAGAGAGACCAAAAGTGCAACTTACTAAACAAAACCTTTTTTCAGGGTTTTCAACCAAAGAAAGTGTCTTAGGACACACTTCTTACAAGTTTGATGACATTTTCATGAATACCTGATGCTTTCATCACTTTACTGCCTCAAAGCAGCAACATCTTGTTTTATGCTCTTAAACTGATTTTCAGCCGCAGAGAGACCAAAAGTGCAACTTACTAAACAAAACCTTTTTCAGGGTTTTCAACCAAAGAAAGTGTCTTAGGACACACTTCTTACAAGTTTGATGACATTTTCATGAATACCTGATGCTTTCATCACTTTACTGCCTCAAAGCAGCAACATCTTGTTTTTGCTCTTAAACTGATTTTCAGCCATGCAGAGCGACCAAAAGTGCAACTTACTAAACAAAACCTTTTGTTCAGGGTTTTCAGCCGAAGCGAGTGTCTTAGGACACACTTCCCACACGTTGGATGACATTTTCATGAATACCTGCTGCTTACATCCCATTACTGCCTCAAAGCAGCAACATCTTGTTTTATGCTCTTAAACTGATTTTCAGCCGCAGAGAGACCAAAGTGCAACTTACTAAACAAAACCTTTTTTCAGGGTTTTCAACCAAAAGTGTCTTAGGACACACTTCTTACAAGTTTGATGACATTTTCATGAATACCTGATGCTTTCATCACTTTACTGCCTCAAAGCAGCAACATCTTGTTTTTATGCTCTTAAACTGATTTTCAGCCCGCAGAGAGACCAAAAGTGCAACTTACTAAACAAAACCTTTTTTCTGGGTTTTCAACCAAAGAAAGTGTCTTAGGACACACTTCTTACAAGTTTGATGACATTTTCATGAATACCTGATGCTTTCATCACTTTACTGCCTCAAAGCAGCAACATCTTGTTTTATGCTCTTAAACTGATTTTCAGCCATAGAGAGACCAAAAGTGCAACTTACTAAACAAAACCTTTTTTCAGGGTTTTCAACCAAAGAAAGTGTCTTAGGACACACTTCTTACAAGTTTGATGACATTTTCATGAATACCTGATGCTTTCATCACTTTACTGCCTCAAAGCAGCAACATCTTGTTTTTATGCTCTTAAACTGATTTTCAGCCATAGAGAGACCAAAAGTGCAACTTACTAAACAAAACCTTTTTTCAGGGTTTTCAACCAAAAAGTGTCTTAGGACACACTTCTTACAAGTTTGATGACATTTTCATGAATACCTGATGCTTTCATCACTTTACTGCCTCAAAGCAGCAACATCTTGTTTTATATGCTCTTAAACTGATTTTCAGCCATAGAGAGACCAAAAGTGCAACTTACTAAACAAAACCTTTTTTCAGGGTTTTCAACCAAAGAAAGTGTCTTAGGACACACTTCTTACAAGTTTGATGACATTTTCATGAATACCTGATGCTTTCATCACTTTACTGCCTCAAAGCAGCAACATCTTGTTTTTATGCTCTTAAACTGATTTTCAGCCGGCAGAGAGACCAAAAGTGCAACTTACTAAACAAAACCTTTTTTTCTGGGTTTTCAACCAAAGAAAGTGTCTAAGGACACACTTCTTACAAGTTTGATGACATTTTCATGAATACCTGATGCTTTCATCACTTTACTGCCTCAAAGCAGCAAGATCTTGTTTTATGCTCTTAAACTGATTTTCAGCCATAGAGAGACCAAAAGTGCAACTTACTAAACAAAACCTTTTTTTCAGGGTTTTCAACCAAAAAAGTGTCTTAGGACACACTTCTTACAAGTTTGATGACATTTTCATGAATACCTGATGCTTTCATCACTTTACTGCCTCAAAGCAGCAACATCTTGTTTTATGCTCTTAAACTGATTTTCAGCCAAGAGAGACCAAAAGTGCAACTTACTAAACAAAACCTTTTTTCAGGGTTTTCAACCAAAAGAAAGTGTCTTAGGACACACTTCTTACAAGTTTGATGACATTTTCATGAATACCTGATGCTTTCATCACTTTACTGCCTCAAAGCAGCAACATCTTGTTTTATGCTCTTAAACTGATTTTCAGCCAGAGAGACCAAAAGTGCAACTTACTAAACAAAACCTTTTTTTCAGGTTTTCAACCAAAAGAAAGTGTCTTAGGACACACTTCTTACAAGTTTGATGACATTTTCATGAATACCTGATGCTTTCATCACTTTACTGCCTCAAAGCAGCAACATCTTGTTTTATGCTCTTAAACTGATTTTCAGCCGCAGAGAGACCAAAAGTGCAACTTACTAAACAAAACCTTTTTTTCAGGGTTTTCAACCAAAGAAAGTGTCTTAGGACACACTTCTTACAAGTTTGATGACATTTTCATGAATACCTGATGCTTTCATCACTTTACTGCCTCAAAGCAGCAACATCTTGTTTTATGCTCTTAAACTGATTTTCAGCCACGCAGAGACCAAAAGTGCAACTTACTAAACAAAACCTTTTTTTCAGGGTTTTCAACCAAAGAAAGTGTCTTAGGACACACTTCTTACAAGTTTGATGACATTTTCATGAATACCTGATGCTTTCATCACTTTACTGCCTCAAAGCAGCAACATCTTGTTTTATGCTCTTAAACTGATTTTCAGCCGCAGAGAGACCAAAAGTGCATTTTACTAAACAAAACCTTTTTTTCAGGTTTTCAACCAAAGAAAGTGTCTTAGGACACACTTCTTACTAGTTTGATGACATTTTCATGAATACCTGATGCTTTCATCACTTTACTGCCTCAAAGCAGCAACATCTTGTTTTTATGCTCTTAAACTGATTTTCAGCCATGAGAGACCAAAAGTGCAACTTACTAAACAAAACCTTTTTCAGGGTTTTTCAGCAAAAGTGTCTTAGGACACACTTCTTACAAGTTTGATGACATTTTCATGAATACCTGATGCTTTCATCACTTTACTGCCTCAAAGCAGCAACATCTTGTTTTTATGCTCTTAAACTGATTTTCAGCCAGAGAGACCAAAAGTGCAACTTACTAAACAAAACCTTTTTTCAGGGTTTTCAACCAAAGAAAGTGTCTTAGGACACACTTCTTACAAGTTTGATGACATTTTCATGAATACCTGATGCTTTCATCACTTTACTGCCTCAAAGCAGCAACATCTTGTTTTATGCTCTTAAACTGATTTTCAGCCAGAGAGACCAAAGTGCAACTTACTAAACAAAACCTTTTTTCTGGGTTTTCAACCAAAGAAAGTGTCTTAGGACACACTTCTTACAAGTTTGATGACATTTTCATGAATACCTGATGCTTTCATCACTTTACTGCCTCAAAGCAGCAACATCTTGTTTTATGCTCTTAAACTGATTTTCAGCCCGCAGAGAGACCAAAAGTGCAACTTACTAAACAAAACCTTTTTTCAGGGTTTTCAACCAAAGAAAGTGTCTTAGGACACACTTCTTACAAGTTTGATGACATTTTCATGAATACCTGATGCTTTCATCACTTTACTGCCTCAAAGCAGCAACATCTTGTTTTTATGCTCTTAAACTGATTTTCAGCCATAGAGAGACCAAAAGTGCAACTTACTAAACAAAACCTTTTTTCAGGGTTTTCAACCAAAAGTGTCTTAGGACACACTTCTTACAAGTTTGATGACATTTTCATGAATACCTGATGCTTTCATCACTTTACTGCCTCAAAGCAGCAACATCTTGTTTTATGCTCTTAAACTGATTTTCAGCCGCCAGAGAGACCAAAAGTGCAACTTACTAAACAAAACCTTTTTTCTGGGTTTTCAGCAAAGAAAGTGTCTTAGGACACACTTCTTACAAGTTTGATGACATTTTCATGAATACCTGATGCTTTCATCACTTTACTGCCTCAAAGCAGCAACATCTTGTTTTTATGCTCTTAAACTGATTTTCAGCCCGCAGAGAGACCAAAAGTGCAACTTACTAAACAAAACCTTTTTTCAGGGTTTTTCAACAAAGAAAGTGTCTTAGGACACACTTCTTACAAGTTTGATGACATTTTCATGAATACCTGATGCTTTCATCACTTTACTGCCTCAAAGCAGCAACATCTTGTTTTTATGCTCTTAAACTGATTTTCAGCCCGCAGAGAGACCAAAAGTGCAACTTACTAAACAAAACCTTTTTCTGGGTATTCAACCAAAGAAAGTGTCTTAGGACACACTTCTTACAAGTTTGATGACATTTTCATGAATACCTGATGCTTTCATCACTTTACTGCCTCAAAGCAGCAACATCTTGTTTTATGCTCTTAAACTGATTTTCAGCCAGAGAGACCAAAAGTGCAACTTACTAAACAAAACCTTTTTTCAGGGTTTTCAACCAAAGAAAGTGTCTTAGGACACACTTCTTACAAGTTTGATGACATTTTCATGAATACCTGATGCTTTCATCACTTTACTGCCTCAAAGCAGCAACATCTTGTTTTATGCTCTTAAACTGATTTTCAGCCCGCAGAGAGACCCAAAAGTGCAACTTACTAAACAAAACCTTTTTTCAGGGTTTTCAACCAAAAGAAAGTGTCTTAGGACACACTTCTTACAAGTTTGATGACATTTTCATGAATACCTGATGCTTTCATCACTTTACTGCCTCAAAGCAGCAACATCTTGTTTTATGCTCTTAAACTGATTTTCAGCCATAGAGAGACCAAAGTGCAACTTACTAAACAAAACCTTTTTTCTGGGTTTTCAACCAAAGAAAGTGTCTTAGGACACACTTCTTACAAGTTTGATGACATTTTCATGAATACCTGATGCTTTCATCACTTTACTGCCTCAAAGCAGCAACATCTTGTTTTATGCTCTTAAACTGATTTTCAGCCGCAGAGAGACCAAAAGTGCAACTTACTAAACAAAACCTTTTTTCAGGGTTTTCAACCAAAGAAAGTGTCTTAGGACACACTTCTTACAAGTTTGATGACATTTTCATGAATACCTGATGCTTTCATCACTTTACTGCCTCAAAGCAGCAACATCTTGTTTTATGCTCTTAAACTGATTTTCAGCCATGCAGAGAGACCAAAAGTGCAACTTACTAAACAAAACCTTTTTTTCAGGGTTTTTCAACCAAAAGAAAGTGTCTTAGGACACACTTCTTACAAGTTTGATGTCATTTTCATGAATACCTGATGCTTTCATCACTTTACTGCCTCAAAGCAGCAACATCTTGTTTTATGCTCTTAAACTGATTTTTCAGCCCTAGAGAGACCAAAAGTGCAACTTACTAAACAAAACCTTTTTTTCTGGGTTTTCAACCAAAGAAAGTGTCTTAGGACACACTTCTTACAAGTTTGATGACATTTTCATGAATACCTGATGCTTTCATCACTTTACTGCCTCAAAGCAGCAACATCTTGTTTTTATGCTCTTAAACTGATTTTCAGCCCGCAGAGAGACCAAAAGTGCAACTTACTAAACAAAACCTTTTTTCAGGGTTTTCAACCAAGAAAGTGTCTTAGCACACACTTCTTACAATTTTGATGCCACTTTCATGAATACCTGACGCTTTCATCACTTTACTGCCGCAAAGCAGCAACATCTCCTTTTTTATGCTCTTAAACTGATTTTCAGCCCGCAGAGAGACCAAAGTGCAACTTACTAAACAAAACCTTTTTTCAGGGTTTTCAACCAAAGAAAGTGTCTTAGGACACACTTCTTACAAGTTTGATGACATTTTCATGAATACCTGATGCTTTCATCACTTTACTGCCTCAAAGCAGCAACATCTTGTTTTTATGCTCTTAAACTGATTTTCAGCCGCAGAGAGACCAAAAGTGCAACTTACTAAACAAAACCTTTTTTCTGGGTTTTCAACCAAAAGAAAGTGTCTTAGGACACACTTCTTACAAGTTTGATGACATTTTCATGAATACCTGATGCTTTCATCACTTTACTGCCTCAAAGCAGCAACATCTTGTTTTATGCTCTTAAACTGATTTTCAGCCCTAGAGAGACCAAAAGTGCAACTTACTAAACAAAACCTTTTTCAGGGTTTTCAACCAAAAGAAAGTGTCTTAGGACACACTTCTTACAAGTTTGATGACATTTTCATGAATACCTGATGCTTTCATCACTTTACTGCCTCAAAGCAGCAACATCTTGTTTTTATGCTCTTAAACTGATTTTCAGCCATAGAGACCAAAAGTGCAACTTACTAAACAAAACCTTTAGACCAAAAGTGCAACTTACTAAACAAAACCTTTTTTCAGGGTTTTCAACCAAAAGTGTCTTAGGACACACTTCTTACAAGTTTGATGACATTTTCATGAATACCTGATGCTTTCATCACTTTACTGCCTCAAAGCAGCAACATCTTGTTTTTATGCTCTTAAACTGATTTTCAGCCGCAGAGAGACCAAAAGTGCAACTTACTAAACAAAACCTTTTTTCAGGGTTTTCAACCCAAAGAAAGTGTCTTAGGACACACTTCTTACAAGTTTGATGACATTTTCATGAATACCTGATGCTTTCATCACTTTACTGCCTCAAAGCAGCAACATCTTGTTTTTATGCTCTTAAACTGATTTTCAGCCATAGCAGAGAGACCCAAAGTGCAACTTACTAAACAAAACCTTTTTTTCTGGGTTTTCAGCAAAGAAAGTGTCTTAGGACACACTTCTTACAAGTTTGATGACATTTTCATGAATACCTGATGCTTTCATCACTTTACTGCCTCAAAGCAGCAACATCTTGTTTTATGCTCTTAAACTGATTTTCAGCCATAGAGAGACCAAAAGTGCAACTTACTAAACAAAACCTTTTTTTCAGGGGTTTTCAACCAAGAAAGTGTCTTAGGACACACTTCTTACAAGTTTGATGACATTTTCATGAATACCTGATGCTTTCATCACTTTACTGCCTCAAAGCAGCAACATCTTGTTTTATGCTCTTAAACTGATTTTCAGCCGCAGAGAGACCAAAAGTGCAACTTACTAAACAAAACCTTTTTTCAGGGTTTTCAACAAAGAAAGTGTCTTAGGACACACTTCTTACAAGTTTGATGACATTTTCATGAATACCTGATGCTTTCATCACTTTACTGCCTCAAAGCAGCAACATCTTGTTTTTATGCTCTTAAACTGATTTTCAGCCCGCAGAGAGACCAAAAGTGCAACTTACTAAACAAAACCTTTTTTCAGGGTTTTCAACCAAAGAAAGTGTCTTAGGACACACTTCTTACAAGTTTGATGACATTTTCATGAATACCTGATGCTTTCATCACTTTACTGCCTCAAAGCAGCAACATCTTGTTTTTATGCTCTTAAACTGATTTTCAGCCCGCAGAGAGACCAAAAGTGCAACTTACTAAACAAAACCTTTTTTCTGGGTTTTCAACCAAAAAAGTGTCTTAGGACACACTTCTTACAAGTTTGATGACATTTTCATGAATACCTGATGCTTTCATCACTTTACTGCCTCAAAGCAGCAACATCTTGTTTTATGCTCTTAAACTGATTTTCAGCCGCAGAGAGACCAAAGTGCAACTTACTAAACAAAACCTTTTTTTCAGTTTTCAACAAAGAAAGTGTCTTAGGACACACTTCTTACAAGTTTGATGACATTTTCATGAATACCTGATGCTTTCATCATCCTTTACTGCCTCAAAGCAGCAACATCTTGTTTTATGCTCTTAAACTGATTTTCAGCCCGCAGAGAGACCAAAAGTGCATTTTACTAAACAAAACCTTTTTTCAGGGTTTTCCAAAAAAAGTGTCTTAGGACACACTTCTTACAAGTTTGATGACATTTTCATGAATACCTGATGCTTTCATCACTTTACTGCCTCAAAGCAGCAACATCTTGTTTTATGCTCTTAAACTGATTTTCAGCCATAGAGACCAAAGTGCAACTTACTAAACAAAACCTTTTTTTCAGGGTTTTCAACCAAAGAAAGTGTCTTAGGACACACTTCTTACAAGTTTGATGACATTTTCATGAATACCTGATGCTTTCATCACTTTACTGCCTTTAAGCAGCAACATCTTGTTTTATGCTCTTAAACTGATTTTCAGCCACAGAGAGACCAAAAGTGCAACTTACTAAACAAAACCTTTTTTCAGGGTTTTCAACAAAGAAAGTGTCTTAGGACACACTTCTTACAAGTTTGATGACATTTTCATGAATACCTGATGCTTTCATCACTTTACTGCCTCAAAGCAGCAACATCTTGTTTTATGCTCTTAAACTGATTTTCAGCCGCAGAGAGACCAAAAGTGCAACTTACTAAACAAAACCTTTTTTTCGGGTTTTCAACCAAAAGAAAGTGTCTTAGGACACACTTCTTACAAGTTTGATGACATTTTCATGAATACCTGATGCTTTCATCACTTTACTGCCTCAAAGCAGCAACATCTTGTTTTTATGCTCTTAAACTGATTTTCAGCCATAGAGAGACCAAAAGTGCAACTTACTAAACAAAACCTTTTTTCAGGGTTTTCAACCAAAGAAAGTGTCTTAGGACACACTTCTTACAAGTTTGATGACATTTTCATGAATACCTGATGCTTTCATCACTTTACTGCCTCAAAGCAGCAACATCTTGTTTTTATGCTCTTAAACTGATTTTCAGCCGCAGAGAGACCAAAAGTGTACTTACTAAACAAAACCTTTTTTCAGGGTTTTTCAACAAAGAAAGTGTCTTAGGACACACTTCTTACAAGTTTGATGACATTTTCATGAATACCTGATGCTTTCATCACTTTACTGCCTCAAAGCAGCAACATCTTGTTTTTATGCTCTTAAACTGATTTTCAGCCATGAGAGAGACCAAAAGTGCAACTTACTAAACAAAACCTTTTTTCTGGGTTTTCAACCAAAAGAAAGTGTCTTAGGACACACTTCTTACAAGTTTGATGACATTTTCATGAATACCTGATGCTTTCATCACTTTACTGCCTCAAAGCAGCAACATCTTGTTTTATGCTCTTAAACTGATTTTCAGCCATAGAGAGACCAAAAGTGCAACTTACTAAACAACAACTTTTTTCAGGGTTTTCAACCAAAGAAAGTGTCTTAGGACACACTTCTTACAAGTTTGATGACATTTTCATGAATACCTGATGCTTTCATCACTTTACTGCCTCAAAGCAGCAACATCTTGTTTTTATGCTCTTAAACTGATTTTCAGCCCGCAGAGAGACAAAAGTGCAACTTACTAAACAAAACCTTTTTTCAGGGTTTTAAACCAAAGAAAGTGTCTTAGGACACACTTCTTACAAGTTTGATGACATTTTCATGAATACCTGATGCTTTCATCACTTTACTGCCTCAAAGCAGCAACATCTTGTTTTATGCTCTTAAACTGATTTTCAGCCATGAGAGAGACCAAAAGTGCAACTTACTAAACAAAACCTTTTTTTCAGGGTTTTTCAACAAAAGTGTCTTAGGACACACTTCTTACAAGTTTGATGACATTTTCATGAGTACCTGATGCTTTCATCAGTTTACTGGCTTAAAGCAGCAACATCTTGGTTTTAGGCTCTTAAACTGATTTTCAGCGCGCAGAGAGACCAAAAGTGCAACTTACTAAACAAAACCTTTTTTCTGGGTATTCAACCAAAAAAGTGTCTTAGGACACACTTCTTACAAGTTTGATGACATTTTCATGAATACCTGATGCTTTCATCACTTTACTGCCTCAAAGCAGCAACATCTTGTTTTTATGCTCTTAAACTGATTTTCAGCCCAGAGAGACCAAAAGTGTGCAACTTACTAAACAAAACCTTTTTTCAGGGTTTTCAACCAAAGAAAGTGTCTTAGGACACACTTCTTACAAGTTTGATGACATTTTCATGAATACCTGATGCTTTCATCACTTTACTGCCTCAAAGCAGCAACATCTTGTTTTTATGCTCTTAAACTGATTTTCAGCCCGCCAGAGAGACCAAAAGTGCAACTTACTAAACAAAACCTTTTTTCAGGGTTTTCAACCAAAAGAAAGTGTCTTAGGACACACTTCTTACAAGTTTGATGACATTTTCATGAATACCTGATGCTTTCATCACTTTACTGCCTCAAAGCAGCAACATCTTGTTTTATGCTCTTAAACTGATTTTCAGCCGCAGAGAGACCAAAAGTGCAACTTACTAAACAAAACCTTTTATCAGGGTTTTCAACCAAAGAAAGTGTCTTAGGACACACTTCTTACAAGTTTGATGACATTTTCATGAATACCTGATGCTTTCATCACTTTACTGCCTCAAAGCAGCAACATCTTGTTTTTATGCTCTTAAACTGATTTTCAGCCCGAGAGAGACCAAAAGTGCAACTTACTAAACAAAACCTTTTTTCAGGGTTTTCAACCAAAGAAAGTGTCTTAGGACACACTTCTTACAAGTTTGATGACATTTTCATGAATACCTGATGCTTTCATCACTTTACTGCCTCAAAGCAGCAACATCTTGTTTTTATGCTCTTAAACTGATTTTCAGCGCGCAGAGACCAAAGTGCAACTTACTAAACAAAACCTTTTTTCAGGGTTTTCAACCAAAAGAAAGTGTCTTAGGACACACTTCTTACAAGTTTGATGACATTTTCATGAATACCTGATGCTTTCATCACTTTACTGCCTCAAAGCAGCAACATCTTGTTTTATGCTCTTAAACTGATTTTCAGCCATGAGAGACCAAAAGTGCAACTTACTAAACAAAACCTTTTTTCAGGGTTTTCAACCAAAAGAAAGTGTCTTAGGACACACTTCTTACAAGTTTGATGACATTTTCATGAATACCTGATGCTTTCATCACTTTACTGCCTCAAAGCAGCAACATCTTGTTTTATGCTCTTAAACTGATTTTCAGCCCTAGAGAGACCAAAAGTGCAACTTACTAAACAAAACCTTTTTTCTGGGTTTTCAACCAAAGAAAGTGTCTTAGGACACACTTCTTACAAGTTTGATGACATTTTCATGAATACCTGATGCTTTCATCACTTTACTGCCTCAAAGCAGCAACATCTTGTTTTTATGCTCTTAAACTGATTTTCAGCCGCAGAGAGACCAAAAGTGCAACTTACTAAACAAAACCTTTTTTTCAGGGTTTCAACAAGAAAGTGTCTTAGGACACACTTCTTACAAGTTTGATGACATTTTCATGAATACCTGATGCTTTCATCACTTTACTGCCTCAAAGCAGCAACATCTTGTTTTATGCTCTTAAACTGATTTTCAGCCCATGAAGAGACCAAAGTGCAACTTACTAAACAAAACCTTTTTTCAGGGGTTTTCAGCCAAAAAAGTGTCTTAGGACACACTTCTTACAAGTTTGATGACATTTTCATGAATACCTGATGCTTTCATCACTTTACTGCCTCAAAGCAGCAACATCTTGTTTTATGCTCTTAAACTGATTTTCAGCCATAGAGAGACCAAAAGTGCAACTTACTAAACAAAACCTTTTTTTCAGGGGTTTTCAACCAAAGAAAGTGTCTTAGGACACACTTCTTACAAGTTTGATGACATTTTCATGAATACCTGATGCTTTCATCACTTTACTGCCTCAAAGCAGCAACATCTTGTTTTATGCTCTTAAACTGATTTTCAGCCCGCAGAGAGACCAAAAGTGCAACTTACTAAACAAAACCTTTTTTTCAGGGGTTTTCAACCAAAGAAAGTGTCTTAGGACACACTTCTTACAAGTTTGATGACATTTTCATGAATACCTGATGCTTTCATCACTTTACTGCCTCAAAGCAGCAACATCTTGTTTATGCTCTTAAACTGATTTTCAGCCATAGAGAGACCAAAGTGCAACTTACTAAACAAAACCTTTTTTCTGGGTTTTCAGCAAAGAAAGTGTCTTAGGACACACTTCTTACAAGTTTGATGACATTTTCATGAATACCTGATGCTTTCATCACTTTACTGCCTCAAAACAAGCAGCAACATCTTGTTTTTATGCTCTTAAACTGATTTTCAGCCATGAGAGACCAAAAGTGCAACTTACTAAACAAAACCTTTTTTTCAGGGTTTCAACCAAAGAAAGTGTCTTAGGACACACTTCTTACAAGTTTGATGACATTTTCATGAATACCTGATGCTTTCATCACTTTACTGCCTCAAAGCAGCAACATCTTGTTTTTATGCTCTTAAACTGATTTTCAGCCCGCAGAGAGACCAAAAGTGCAACTTACTAAACAAAACCTTTTTTTCAGGGTTTTCAACCAAAGAAAGTGTCTTAGGACACACTTCTTACAAGTTTGATGACATTTTCATGAATACCTGATGCTTTCATCACTTTACTGCCTCAAAGCAGCAACATCTTGTTTTATGCTCTTAAACTGATTTTCAGCCCAGAGAGACCAAAAGTGCAACTTACTAAACAAAACCTTTTTTCTGGGTATTCAACCAAAGAAAGTGTCTTAGGACACACTTCTTACAAGTTTGATGACATTTTCATGAATACCTGATGCTTTCATCACTTTACTGCCTCAAAGCAGCAACATCTTGTTTTTATGCTCTTAAACTGATTTTCAGCCGCAGAGAGACCAAAAGTGCAACTTACTAAACAAAACCTTTTTTCAGGGTTTTCAACCAAAGAAAGTGTCTTAGGACACACTTCTTACAAGTTTGATGACATTTTCATGAATACCTGATGCTTTCATCACTTTACTGCCTCAAAGCAGCAACATCTTGTTTTATGCTCTTAAACTGATTTTCAGCCGCAGAGAGACCAAAAGTGCAACTTACTAAACAAAACCTTTTTTTCAGGGTTTTCAACCAAAGAAAGTGTCTTAGGACACACTTCTTACAAGTTTGATGACATTTTCATGAATACCTGATGCTTTCATCACTTTACTGCCTCAAAGCAGCAACATCTTGTTTTATGCTCTTAAACTGATTTTCAGCCATGAGAGACCAAAAGTGCAACTTACTAAACAATACCCTTTTCTCAGGGTTTTCAACCAAAAGTGTCTTAGGACACACTTCTTACAAGTTTGATGACATTTTCATGAATACCTGATGCTTTCATCACTTTACTGCCTCAAAGCAGCAACATCTTGTTTTTATGCTCTTAAACTGATTTTCAGCCATGAAGAGACCAAAAGTGCAACTTACTAAACAAAACCTTTTTCTGGGTTTTCAACCAAAGAAAGTGTCTTAGGACACACTTCTTACAAGTTTGATGACATTTTCATGAATACCTGATGCTTTCATCACTTTACTGCCTCAAAGCAGTAACATCTTGTTTTTATGCTCTTAAACTGATTTTCAGCCCGCAGAGAGACCAAAAGTGCAACTTACTAAACAAAACCTTTTTTTCAGGGTTTCAACCAAAGAAAGTGTCTTAGGACACACTTCTTACAAGTTTGATGACATTTTCATGAATACCTGATGCTTTCATCACTTTACTGCCTCAAAGCAGCAACATCTTGTTTTTATGCTCTTAAACTGATTTTCAGCCATAGAGAGACCAAAAGTGCAACTTACTAAACAAAACCTTTTTTCAGGGTTTTCAACCAAAAGTGTCTTAGGACACACTTCTTACAAGTTTGATGACATTTTCATGAATACCTGATGCTTTCATCACTTTACTGCCTCAAAGCAGCAACATCTTGTTTTTATGCTCTTAAACTGATTTTCAGCCATAGAGAGACCAAAAGTGCAACTTACTAAACAAAACCTTTTTCTGGGTTTTCAACCAAAGAAAGTGTCTTAGGACACACTTCTTACAAGTTTGATGACATTTTCATGAATACCTGATGCTTTCATCACTTTACTGCCTCAAAGCAGCAACATCTTGTTTTTATGCTCTTAAACTGATTTTCAGCCGCAGAGAGACCAAAAGTGCAACTTACTAAACAAAACCTTTTTTCAGGGTCTTAACCAAAAGAAAGTGTCTTAGGACACACTTCTTACAAGTTTGATGACATTTTCATGAATACCTGATGCTTTCATCACTTTACTGCCTCAAAGCAGCAACATCTTGTTTTTATGTTCTTAAACTGATTTTCAGCCATGAGAGAGACCAAAAGTGTATTTTACTAAACAAAACCTTTTTTTCAGGGTTTTCAACCAAAGACACACTTAGGACACACTTCTTACAAGTTTGATGACATTTTCATGAATACCTGATGCTTTCATCACTTTACTGCCTCAAAGCAGCAACATCTTGTTTTAATGCTCTTAAACTGATTTTCAGCCCATAGAGAGACCAAAAGTGCAACTTACTAAAAAAACCTTTTTCTGGGTTTTCAGCAAAGAAAGTGTCTTAGGACACACTTCTTACAAGTTTGATGACATTTTCATGAATACCTGATGCTTTCATCACTTTACTGCCTCAAAGCAGCAACATCTTGTTTTAATGCTCTTAAACTGATTTTCAGCCCGCAGAGACCAAAAGTGCAACTTACTAAACAAAACCTTTTTTCAGGGTTTTCAACCAAAGAAAGTGTCTTAGGACACACTTCTTACAAGTTTGATGACATTTTCATGAATACCTGATGCTTTCATCACTTTACTGCCTCAAAGCAGCAACATCTTGTTTTATGCTATGCTCTTAAACTGATTTTCAGCCCATAGAGAGACCAAAGTGCAACTTACTAAACAAACCCTTTTTTCAGGGTTTTCAACCAAAGAAAGTGTCTTAGGACACACTTCTTACAAGTTTGATGACATTTTCATGAATACCTGATGCTTTCATCACTTTACTGCCTCAAAGCAGCAACATCTTGTTTTATGCTCTTAAACTGATTTTCAGCCCGCCAGAGAGACCAAAAGTGCAACTTACTAAACAAAACCTTTTTTCAGGGTTTTTCAGCCAAAAAGTGTCTTANGACACACTTCTTACAAGTTTGATGACATTTTCATGAATACCTGATGCTTTCATCACTTTACTGCCTCAAAGCAGCAACATCTTGTTTTATGCTCTTAAACTGATTTTCAGCCATAGAGAGACCAAAAGTGCAACTTACTAAACAAAACCTTTTTTCTGGGTTTTCAACCAAAGAAAGTGTCTTAGGACACACTTCTTACAAGTTTGATGACATTTTCATGAATACCTGATGCTTTCATCACTTTACTGCCTCAAAGCAGCAACATCTTGTTTTTATGCTCTTAAACTGATTTTCAGCCCACAGAGAGACCAAAAGTGCAACTTACTAAACAAAACCTTTTTTTCTGGGTTTTCAACCAAAGAAAGTGTCTTAGGACACACTTCTTACAAGTTTGATGACATTTTCATGAATACCTGATGCTTTCATCACTTTACTGCCTCAAAGCAGCAACATCTTGTTTTTATGCTCTTAAACTGATTTTCAGCCCGCAGAGAGACCAAAAGTGCAACTTACTAAACAAAACCTTTTTTCAGGGTTTTCAACCAAAGAAAGTGTCTTAGGACACACTTCTTACAAGTTTGATGACATTTTCATGAATACCTGATGCTTTCATCACTTTACTGCCTCAAAGCAGCAACATCTTGTTTTTATGCTCTTAAACTGATTTTCAGCCATAGAGAGACCAAAAGTGCAACTTACTAAACAAAACCTTTTTTTCAGGGTTTTCAACCAAAGAAAGTGTCTTAGGACACACTTCTTACAAGTTTGATGACATTTTCATGAATACCTGATGCTTTCATCACTTTACTGCCTCAAAGCAGCAACATCTTGTTTTATGCTCTTAAACTGATTTTCAGCCATAGAGAGACCAAAAGTGCAACTTACTAAACAAAACCTTTTTTCAGGGTTTTCAACCAAAGAAAGTGTCTTAGGACACACTTCTTACAAGTTTGATGACATTTTCATGAATACCTGATGCTTTCATCACTTTACTGCCTCAAAGCAGCAACATCTTGTTTTATGCTCTTAAACTGATTTTCAGCCCATAGAGAGACCAAAAGTGCAACTTACTAAACAAAACCTTTTTTTCTGGGTTTTCAACCAAAGAAAGTGTCTTAGGACACACTTCTTACAAGTTTGATGACATTTTCATGAATACCTGATGCTTTCATCACTTTACTGCCTCAAAGCAGCAACATCTTGTTTTATGCTCTTAAACTGATTTTCAGCCCGCAGAGAGACCAAAAGTGCAACTTACTAAACAAAACCTTTTTTCAGGGTTTTCAGCAAAGAAAGTGTCTTAGGACACACTTCTTACAAGTTTGATGACATTTTCATGAATACCTGATGCTTTCATCACTTTACTGCCTCAAAGCAGCAACATCTTGTTTTATGCTCTTAAACTGATTTTCAGCCGCAGAGAGACCAAAAGTGCAACTTACTAAACAAAACC
This sequence comes from Liparis tanakae, assembly GCA_036178185.1. NCBI lineage: Eukaryota > Metazoa > Chordata > Actinopteri > Perciformes > Liparidae > Liparis > Liparis tanakae. The sequence goes on from JAYMGU010000104.1 coordinate 31,077, forward strand.
TTTTTTTCTGGGTTTTCAACCAAAAAGTGTCTTAGGACACACTTCTTACAAGTTTGATGACATTTTCATGAATACCTGATGCTTTCATCACTTTACTGCCTCAAAGCAGCAACATCTTGTTTTTATGCTCTTAAACTGATTTTCAGCCCGCAGAGAGACCAAAAGTGCAACTTACTAAACAAAACCTTTTTTCAGGGGTTTTTCAACCAAAAAGTGTCTTAGGACACACTTCTTACAAGTTTGATGACATTTTCATGAGCATGAATACCTGATGCTTTCATCACTTTACTGCCTCAAAGCAGTAACATCTTGTTTTTATGCTCTTAAACTGATTTTCAGCCCGCAGAGAGACCAAAAGTGCAACTTACTAAACAAAACCTTTTTTTCAGGGTTTTCAGCCAAAGAAAGTGTCTTAGGACACACTTCTTACAAGTTTGATGACATTTTCATGAATACCTGATGCTTTCATCACTTTACTGCCTCAAAGCAGCAACATCTTGTTTTTATGCTCTTAAACTGATTTTCAGCCCGCAGAGACCAAAAGTGCAACTTACTAAACAAAACCCTTTTTTCTGGGTTTTCAACCAAAGAAAGTGTCTTAGGACACACTTCTTACAAGTTTGATGACATTTTCATGAATACCTGATGCTTTCATCACTTTACTGCCTCAAAGCAGCAACATCTTGTTTTTATGCTCTTAAACTGATTTTCAGCCCGCAGAGAGACCAAAAGTGCAACTTACTAAACAAAACCTTTTTTTCAGGGTTTTTCAACCAAAGAAAGTGTCTTAGGACACACTTCTTACAAGTTTGATGACATTTTCATGAATACCTGATGCTTTCATCACTTTACTGCCTCAAAGCAGCAACATCTTGTTTTTATGCTCTTAAACTGATTTTCAGCCGCCAGAGACCAAAAGTGCAACTTACTAAACAAAACCTTTTTTTCAGGGTTTTCAGCCAAAAGAAAGTGTCTTAGGACACACTTCTTACAAGTTTGATGACATTTTCATGAATACCTGATGCTTTCATCACTTTACTGCCTCAAAGCAGCAACATCTTTGTTTTATGCTCTTAAACTGATTTTCAGCCAAGAGAGACCAAAAGTGCAACTTACTAAACAAAACCTTTTTTCAGGGTTTTCCAGCAAAGAAAGTGTCTTAGGACACACTTCTTACAAGTTTGATGACATTTTCATGAATACCTGATGCTTTCATCACTTTACTGCCTCAAAGCAGCAACATCTTGTTTTTATGCTCTTAAACTGATTTTCAGCCATGAGAGACCAATAGTACATCTTACTAAACAAAACCCTTTTTCTGGGTTTTCAACCAAAGAAAGTGTCTTAGGACACACTTCTTACAAGTTTGATGACATTTTCATGAATACCTGATGCTTTCATCACTTTACTGCCTCAAAGCAGCAACATCTTGTTTTTATGCTCTTAAACTGATTTTCAGCCGCAGAGAGACCAAAAGTGCAACTTACTAAACAAAACCTTTTTTTTCTGGGTTTTCAACCAAAGAAAGTGTCTTAGGACACACTTCTTACAAGTTTGATGACATTTTCATGAATACCTGATGCTTTCATCACTTTACTGCCTCAAAGCAGCAACATCTTGTTTTTATGCTCTTAAACTGATTTTCAGCCATGAAGAGACCAAAAGTGCAACTTACTAAACAAAACCTTTTTCAGGGTTTTCAGCAAAGAAAGTGTCTTAGGACACACTTCTTACAAGTTTGATGACATTTTCATGAATACCTGATGCTTTCATCACTTTACTGCCTCAAAGCAGCAACATCTTGTTTTTATGCTCTTAAACTGATTTTCAGCCCGCAGAGAGACCAAAAGTGCAACTTACTAAACAAAACCTTTTTCAGGGTTTTCAACCAAAGAAAGTGTCTTAGGACACACTTCTTACAAGTTTGATGACATTTTCATGAATACCTGATGCTTTCATCACTTTACTGCCTCAAAGCAGCAACATCTTGTTTTAATGCTCTTAAACTGATTTTCAGCCATAGAGAGAGACCAAAAGTGCAACTTACTAAACAAAACCTTTTTTCAGGGTTTTCAACCAAAGAAAGTGTCTTAGGACACACTTCTTACAAGTTTGATGACATTTTCATGAATACCTGATGCTTTCATCACTTTACTGCCTCAAAGCAGCAACATCTTGTTTTATGCTCTTAAACTGATTTTCAGCCCGCAGAGACCAAAAGTGCAACTTACTAAACAAAACCTTTTTTCTGGGTATTCAACCAAAGAAAGTGTCTTAGGACACACTTCTTACAAGTTTGATGACATTTTCATGAATACCTGATGCTTTCATCACTTTACTGCCTCAAAGCAGCAACATCTTGTTTTATGCTCTTAAACTGATTTTCAGCCGAGAGAGAGACCAAAAGTGCAACTTACTAAACAAAACCTTTTTTTCAGGGTTTTCAACCAAAGAAAGTGTCTTAGGACACACTTCTTACAAGTTTGATGACATTTTCATGAATACCTGATGCTTTCATCACTTTACTGCCTCAAAGCAGCAACATCTTGTTTTATGCTCTTAAACTGATTTTCAGCCCGCAGAGAGACCAAAAGTGCATTTACTAAACAAAACCTTTTTTTCAGGGGTTTTTCAACCAAAAGAAAGTGTCTTAGGACACACTTCTTACAAGTTTGATGACATTTTCATGAATACCTGATGCTTTCATCACTTTACTGCCTCAAAGCAGCAACATCTTGTTTTTATGCTCTTAAACTGATTTTCAGCCAGAGAGACCAAAAGTGCAACTTACTAACAAAACCCTTTTTTCAGGGTTTTCAACAAAGAAAGTGTCTTAGGACACACTTCTTACAAGTTTGATGACATTTTCATGAATACCTGATGCTTTCATCACTTTACTGCCTCAAAGCAGCAACATCTTGTTTTTATGCTCTTAAACTGATTTTCAGCCACTTAGAGACCAAAAGTGCAACTTACTAAACAAAACCTTTTTTCAGGGTTTTCAACCAAAGAAAGTGTCTTAGGACACACTTCTTACAAGTTTGATGACATTTTCATGAATACCTGATGCTTTCATCACTTTACTGCCTCAAAGCAGCAACATCTTGTTTTATGCTCTTAAACTGATTTTCAGCCAGAGAGAGACCAAAAGTGCAACTTACTAAACAAAACCTTTTTTCAGGTTTTCAACCAAAGAAAGTGTCTTAGGACACACTTCTTACAAGTTTGATGACATTTTCATGAATACCTGATGCTTTCATCACTTTACTGCCTCAAAGCAGCAACATCTTGTTTTATGCTCTTAAACTGATTTTCAGCCGCAGAGAGACCAAAAGTGCAACTTACTAAACAAAACCTTTTTTTCAGGGTTTTCAACCAAGAAAGTGTCTTAGGACACACTTCTTACAAGTTTGATGACATTTTCATGAATACCTGATGCTTTCATCACTTTACTGCCTCAAAGCAGCAACATCTTGTTTTTATGCTCTTAAACTGATTTTCAGCCATAGAGACCAAAAGTGTAACTTACTAAACAAAACCTTTTTTCAGGGTTTTCAACCAAAAGTGTCTTAGGACACACTTCTTACAAGTTTGATGACATTTTCATGAATACCTGATGCTTTCATCACTTTACTGCCTCAAAGCAGCAACATCTTGTTTTATGCTCTTAAACTGATTTTCAGCCCAGAGAGACCAAAAGTACTTACTAAACAAAACCTTTTTTTCAGGGTTTTCAACCAAGAAAGTGTCTTAGGACACACTTCTTACAAGTTTGATGACATTTTCATGAATACCTGATGCTTTCATCACTTTACTGCCTCAAAGCAGCAACATCTTGTTTTATGCTCTTAAACTGATTTTCAGCCATAGAGAGACCAAAAGTGCAACTTACTAAACAAAACCTTTTTTCAGGGTTTTCAACCAAGAAAGTGTCTTAGGACACACTTCTTACAAGTTTGATGACATTTTCATGAATACCTGATGCTTTCATCACTTTACTGCCTCAAAGCAGCAACATCTTGTTTTATGCTCTTAAACTGATTTTCAGCCCATAGAGAGACCAAAAGTGCAACTTACTAAACAAAACCTTTTTTTCAGGGTTTTCAACCAAAGAAAGTGTCTTAGGACACACTTCTTACAAGTTTGATGACATTTTCATGAATACCTGATGCTTTCATCGCTTTACTGCCTCAAAGCAGCAACATCTTGTTTTATGCTCTTAAACTGATTTTCAGCCCGCAGAGACCAAAGTGCAACTTACTAAACAAAACCTTTTCTTCTGGGTTTCCAACCAAACAAAGTGTCTTAGGACACACTTCTTACAAGTTTGATGACATTTTCATGAATACCTGATGCTTTCATCACTTTACTGCCTCAAAGCAGCAACATCTTGTTTTTATGCTCTTAAACTAATTTTCAGCCATAGAGAGACCAAAAGTGCAACTTACTAAACAAAACCTTGTTTTCAGGGTTTTCAACCAAGGAAAGTGTCTTAGGACACACTTCTTACAAGTTTGATGACATTTTCATGAATACCTGATGCTTTCATCACTTTACTGCCTCAAAGCAGCAACATCTTGTTTTTATGCTCTTAAACTGATTTTCAGCCCGCAGAGAGACCAGAAGTGCAACTTACTAAACAAAACCTTTTTTCAGGGTTTTCAACCAAAGAAAGTGTCTTAGGACACACTTCTTACAAGTTTGATGACATTTTCATGAATACCTGATGCTTTCATCACTTTACTGCCTCAAAAGCAACATCTTTGTTTTATGCTCTTAAACTGATTTTCAGCCCATAGAGAGACCAAAGTGCAACTTACTAAACAAAACCTTTTTTCTGGGTTTTCAACCAAAGAAAGTGTCTTAGGACACACTTCTTACAAGTTTGATGACATTTTCATGAATACCTGATGCTTTCATCACTTTACTGCCTCAAAGCAGCAACATCTTGTTTTTATGCTCTTAAACTGATTTTCAGCCCAGAGAGACCAAAAGTGCAACTTACTAAACAAAACCTTTTTTCAGGGTTTTCAACAGAAAGTGTCTTAGGACACACTTCTTACAAGTTTGATGACATTTTCATGAATACCTGATGCTTTCATCACTTTACTGCCTCAAAGCAGCAACATCTTTATGCTCTTAAACTGATTTTCAGCCCATAGAGACCAAAAGTAGATTAC
>JAYMGU010000105.1:0-36101 GCA_036178185.1 Liparis tanakae
TCAAATGTTCGGGCCCTCGTTAACCACTGAGCCACCTGTCTTCAGGTCACCTTCATAAGTTTTTCCATAGGTCTGTTATGTTTTAAAACTCTAAATGGAAAGAATAACAGCTAAGTGGCTCTGCAATGGTTTTTGTACTGGGGGAAATTTGCTCAAATGGTGAGTGCTCTTAGCATCAGTAGTGGTTCGTTGCGCATTCTCCAATTGCATTTGGTTCTTTTGTCACATGAAGATTGCAAAGAAGATGCTAATCAATTCTACTGCAAACATGCTATATTAGGCCAAGACTTGCACAATAGGTTGACTCTTGTTTACCAAATATGTTTTTTTACAAAGAAGATTTTAATTAATGTTACAGTTCTATTGCATCATTTTAAACTTTATTCATGGATTGTTGTTTTCAGAAAATTTAATTTATTCTTTAGTCATGAGTATTTTGAGCTCAATGGATGGTGTATTCCAATAACAGATTAAGGGCAGTTGAATCCATGAGGGGATTGAACAAGCGTGCATAGCACAATGGTTAACAGTCCTCGCCTTAACCTCAGCCACCTCGTCTTCTGAGTTGACACTACATAAACACTCTGATCCAGGCCACCTTCATAGGTTTTCCATAGGTCTTTTTATGTTTGAAAATCACTAAATGGAGAGAGAATAACAGCTAGGTGTCTCTACCCATATTTTCTAAACTGAGGAATTAAACAAATGGCAGGCTAACAGCATCGAGTACAGGATCGATGCCGCATTCTCCATTTGCCTTTGATTTCTTCAATCAACATGGGTTGCAAAGACAAGATGGGTAACTCAATTCAACTACTACAACAACATGCTATATTTGGCCAATACTTGTACAATAGGTTGACTCTTGTTTACCCAACATGTTTTTTGACAAAAAAATGTTCATTAATTTACAGTTCTATTGCATCATTTTTCTAAACTTTATTCATGAAATTTTGTTTTCACAAGAAAATTTAATTTATTCTTTAGTCATGGTATTTTGAGCTCAATGGATCTTGTATTGCCAATAACAGATTAAAGGGCAGTTGACTGCGGCAGGATGGGATTGAACCCGGCGTGCATAGCACAATGGATTAACAGTCCATCACCTTAACCACTCGCCACCTCATCTTCCAAGTTGAACAACATAAACACTCTGATCCAGGCCACCTTCATAAGTTTTTCCATAGGTCTGTTATGTTTGAAAATCACTAAATGGAGAGAATAAACTAGGTGTCTCTACCCATTTTTTTTTTAAACTTTAGAATTAAAACTCAAATGGGAAGGGGCTCCCTAGCATAATGGGTCGATCCCCATTCTCCAATTCCTTTTGATTTCTTCCCAAACAACATGCCCCATTGCAAAAAACAAGATGGGTAACTCAATTCCTACTACAACAACATGCTATTTTTTGGTCTTGTTTCAATAGGTTTTACTCTTGTTTACCCCATGTTTTAGACAAAAAAAGATTTCATTAATGTTACAATTCCCTTTCATCATTTTTTTAAACTTTTTTTTCATGAGAAGTGTTGTTTTTTTCGAAAAAATTTTAAATTTTTTCAGTCATGAAAAATTTTGAGCTCAATGGATCCTTTTTTGCCAATAACAATTAAAAAGGGGAGTTGGCTCGCGGGGGATGGGTTGAACCCCGGGGTGCATAGCACAATGGATTAAATGGCCCCCACTGGTTTTTCCCCGCTGTCCTGGGCTTGTTCCCAGCCTTAAGCTCCGCAGCTACAGCATTTTTCCTTCTTCCCCCCTCTTTCCGCCTCAATTTGTCTCATTGGTTTTCTCCCTGCCTCCCCTTTAATTTTTAACGGTTTCATCAACAAGTGCGGTTTTTTGCTAGAGTTGGGGGCAGGTCAAGTGGGGTTTGATGCCGGCTCCCGGGGCCAGGAAACTCCCGCCAGCTATGCTGGGTTTTGCCCCCCCTCTCCCGTGGCGGTCTTGGGCCAAGGTAACTACTAGCTCTTCCCGGCAAACGCCCTAGCCCGGAGGATGGGTAACTGTTAGCCCAAAAGTGGTAAATCTATACAAAACCGCTTTCACCAACCACTTCACGTTTGAACCGCTTTTCCTGTCAGCGACACACCCGCTGAGAGGGAAAACCCCGGGTTTCCCCGGGGGTCTATAGTCAGGAGCGGAAAGGGAACCCCGGGGCCAGGGTATGTGTCCCCCCGGGGGGCCAAAGGGGCCCCGGGGATGGAGTCTTGTTTGAAGGGTGGCTGGGGTGGCGTGAAAGCGGGCAGGTTAAAACCCTTTCGGTGGTAATGGCCCCGGCCCCTGGGTAAGGGCAGTAAAAAGAATGTGGAATGGTGTGTGCTTATGCCAAGGCGTTTGGGACACCCGTAATTTTTCTGGCCCCCTCCCAAATTTGAAAAAAGGGCCCAATTATATAGCCGTGTTATGGGTCTTTCAACGCTGGGTGTCGAAGTGGTGCCCAAACGAATAAGGTGGGCTAAGGAAACCTTTTGGGAAAACTTTCTGGGGGAAAAACCCGATCTGATGAGGAGGGGGGGGCGTCCATCCCCGTTGGAAGGCCGCGTCTCATTTCTCGGTTGACCCCCGTTGATCACCGGGGCCTAATCCCGGGCAATCCGGGGGTTCGGAAACCCGGAACCCGGGGGGGCAGAGTTGTAATTTAACACCCTTCTCTGCTCTTCTTGTCAAGCAATTACCCATCCCTTACTCTAGAATGAGGGCCCGGAAGACTGTTTTCTGTCCCCGGCCATTTAAAATTTAAAAAAATTAAAAAAAACACAAAGAGGGTAAAATTTAAACCCTTTTACAAGTTAACACCATTTTGGGGGTCAACAAAAAAAAATTTTAAATGAATTCTCCTAAATATTGGAAACTCTGTCATCTAAAAAAAACTTTTTCTAAAAAGATTTAATAACAGATAATCACATTGATTTATGTTGTCTAACTGAAACCTGGCTTGCCTGAACATATTCACTTTTTAAAATTGGGGCTCCTCCAAGTCATGTTAATACTCCATTCCCCAGACACCGGTAGGGAGGTGGAATAACAACCCTCTTTATTTTACCTTTTAATAAAAACCCAAACCTAAATTAAATTACGACTCATTTGAAAGCCTTGTTCTTAGTCTTTCCCTCCCAAACCCGGAAAAAAATTACAGCCGATTCTATTTGTGATTCTGTACCCCCGGTCCATATTTAGAGTTTATATCAGAATTTTTTAGAATTTATATCAAGTTTGGGTTTTTAAAACGTAAAGTTTTTTTGTAAAGGGGAAATTTTTAAAATTCATGTGGATGTTGATAATGATTGCCTAGGTACTGCATTCATCCATTGTTGGGCTTCGTCGGCTTTTCGTCCCGAAATTTCCGGCCCACTCACAGCTTTGGCCGCCCTTTATCTTTTCTTACATATGGGGTTGACATTGAGCATTTGAAGGTCTTCCCACAGAATCCTCTTCTGTCCCGACCACAGCCTTATAACTTTTGAGTTTATACTCGAAATTTTAAAAGCTAGTCAAAAAATTTCTCCCCAAAGTCTAACTGACAGTGCAGCTAAATTTAAAAAACGATTCATTCTGCCTTGATTTAAATAAAATGTCTCAATTTAAAAAGGACTCCTGGTCTAACTTTAGTCCCTCCCCCGATTGATCATCTTGTTGATGGGGCCACAGGCTTTTCCTTTAAATGACACTTTGGGCCAAAAAGCCCCCCCTGAAGAAAAAAACAGTGAGGAAGAAAAGGGTTTTCTCCCCGGTATAACCCCCAGACCCCCTTTTAAAAAAGCGTCCCGAAAGCTTAAACATTTGGCGTTCCTAATAAAATCCCCCTTAGTTTTGGGGGATAGTCTTAAAACTTATAAGAAGGCCCTGCCCAAAGCCAGGGCAGAATATTGCCATCGGGAATAAGGAAAAAATAAGAACAACCCTAAGGGTTTTCTTTAGCACTGTTTGCCAGGCTGACAAAAAGTCCGTCTGTGGAGCCCCGTATTCCCATAGACCTCAGTAGTAATGACTTTATGAACTTCTTTGGGATTTTTAAATATTGGGACAATAAAAAATCTCTTGCCCTTAACCCAGTGCCAATCTGTCCTCCCAAATGGGAAAGGCTTTGGGAAAACCCCCGATGTCCTGGTATATATTTAGATGGTTTTTTCCCATCAAACGTGACCAATTTTCTTTAATGGTTTTTTTCTTCTAACCCGTCTACCCGTCTCTTGGACCCTATCCCGACTAAAGGGTGTTTAAAGCGTTTTTGCCTTTAATTGGCAGCCCCTTTTGGATAAAAATTTAATTTTGTCCTTTTTAACGGGGCCCCTACCCATTCCTTCAAAAATAGCTGTAAAATTAAAAACCCCTCTGAAAAAGCCCCCTGGATCCAGAGGTTTTTTGGGTAACTACAGGCCGATCTCTAACCTCCCCCTTTCCCCTCCCAAAAATCCTTAGAAAGTGGTGGCCCCAAAACGGGTTTTGTGACTTTCCCATCAGAATAGTTTATTTGAAGAGTTTCAGTCAGGGGTTTAGAAAACACCACAGCACAGAACAGCACTGGTGAAAATTCGAATGACCTCTTAATGGCGGGAGATGGACTTCTCTCTGACTGGTCTTTTAAAACCTTTGTCTGCATTGACACCTTTAAGGGGAAAAATCCCCATTACAGGGGCCCGGAACGTCGATTGGTATTTTAGGCACCGCCTAAGGGTTTGGGTTTTTAAAACCTGTTTATGGGCGATCTCAGTTTGTAAATTTTTGGGTGAAGCCTCAATGACCTCGTTAGTCATGGGTTCCCAAAGGGTTCTGGCGGACCCCAAATTTTATTTACCTTATACATGCTTCCTTTTGGGGAATATTATCAGGAAAACAACCCCTTAAACTTTCATTTTTTGAATGTTCTCAACTATATCTATCGATAAAACCAAAGGGGACTAACCAACTCACTAAAATTTAAGCATGTCTTGGGGACATAAAAACATGGATGACCGGCAACTTCTTGATGTTAAAAACCCGACAAAACCGAAGTAATTCTCTGGGTTTTGGGACCTCAGAGATCAATTATCTGGTTTATGTGATTTCTGTAGATGGCATTTCTCTAGCATCAACACCCTGTAAAAAATCTGGGGTTTTCTTTGATGGGACTTGTCTTTTTCTCCCCTTAAAAACAAATCTCCAAAAAGGCATTCTTCCATCTCGTAATATTTCCCAAAAAACAGGCCCTCTTGTCTCAAAAAAATGCAAGGGAAAATTGGGTTTAAAGCGTTGTTCTTGAGACTGGATTACTGCAACTCCTTATTATCAGGCTGCACTAAAATTTTCTTAGGTCCTCCCGTTGATCCCGAATGCTGCAGCTCGTATTCTCACTAAAACTAAGAAAAAGTCACATTACTCCTGCACTAGCTGCTCTACTGGCTCCCCGTAAAATCAAGAATCACTTTTAAAAATTTTTCTCTTAACTTACAAAGCCTTAATTGGTGATGCACCATCTATCTTAAGAGCCTTTTGTACCCTGTCGCCCCCCCAGAGAGCTCGGGCCCCTAAATGGGGGCTCTTGCCCCGTTCAGTCTTAAAATGTAAAATGGGGCCAGAGCCTTTGGTTATCAAAAACTCCTCTTTTATGGAACCCTTCCCCCCTTCCCGTCCGGGGGGCAGACACAGTCACCCCATTCAAGGGAAATAGACTGAAGACTTTCCTCTTTGACAGAGCTTATAATTGGGGGTAAATCAGGTTTGCCCCTTTGGGCAGCCCCCGGATTTTCTGGTATAGGCTTATAGCTGCCGGGGGTGTTTAGGATGCACTGGGACCTCTCTCCTCTTTTTTTTCTCCTATGGATGAATCTTCATCTCCCCCATCCCCATGACTAACTCTGCTTTCTCCCGGGTCCTTCGCTTCCCTCATGGGGTCATCCCGGGCCCTAGGGGGCCCCCATTCCATCTGCTGATGGACCTTCGATGGTTGGATTTGTGAGTTCCTGTCGCCAGCTGTGCCACTGCCCTGCCCCGGGGGCCGCCCCCTCCTCCACTTGGGGGGCCAAACTCTCCACCCTGGAATATGCCTAAATATGAACTATTGATAAACTCTGTTCCCGATTCATGAATGTATTTTTTAAATCCTAAATATGTCCTTCTGTACACATTCATCTAGCCCCTCTTTTCCATCCTGGAGAGGGGTCCTCCCCTTGCTCTCCCGAAGGTTTTTTTCCCTTTTTTTTTCCCCCCGAAGGGGTTTTTGGGAGTTTTCCTGGTCCCATGTGAGGGTTTTGGGTCAAGGGGGTGTCTTTTTTTACCCGATTGTAAAAACACTCTGGGAAAAAATTTGTAATTTGTGAAACTGGGGGATACAAATAAACTGGGTTTAATTGAATTGAATTAACAGTCCATCACCTTAACAACTCGGCCCCAAATCTTCTTCTGAGTTGACACTACATAAACACTCTGATCCCGGCCACCTTCATAAGTTTTTTCCCTGGGTCTGTTATGTTTTTAAAAACACTAAATGGGAGAGAATAACAGCTAAGGGGGCTCTACCCAATATTTTTTTTAACTGGGGGTTAAACTCAAATGGTAGAATTAAAAAAGCGGGATGTGATAAGTAGTGGGGTCGATGCCGCATTCTCCAATTGCATTTGGTTTCTTTTTTCCCCATGAAGATTGCAAAAGAAAATGGTTAACTCAATTGAACTACTACAAAAACAACTTTATATTTGGCCAAGAAATTGTACAATAGGTTTTCTCTTTTTTTTACTAATTATGTTTTTGACAAAGATGTTCATTAATGTCACAGTTCTATTTTTCATCTTTTTTTAAACTTTATTCATGAGAATTTTTTTTTTTAAATACATTTAATTTATTCTTTTTTTCCTTTTAATTTTTTTTAAACTCAATGAATCGTGTATTGCCAATAAAAGGTTAAAGGTCAGTTGACTGCGGCGAGAATGGGATTCGAACACAGGCGTGCATTGCACAATGGATTAGAATCCTTCCCCCTTTAAACCCCTCGGACCTCGTCTTTAGGTCACCTTCATAAAAATTTTTTCCCAAAGGGCTGTTATGTTTTAAAAAAATCTAAATGGGAAAAATAACAGCTAGGTGGCTCTCCCCAAAATTTTCTTAACTGGGAATTATTAGCTCCCAAAAGGTAGAAATTAAAAAGCAGCATGTGATAAGTTTTGTGGGATCGATGCCGCATTCTCCAATTGCATTTGGTTTCTTTTGTCAACATGAAGATTGCAAGAAAATGGTTAACTCAATTGAACTACTACAACAACCCTGCTATTTTGGCCCCAAAAACTTGTACAAAGGTTTTTTCTTGTTTACTAATTATGTTTTTTGACAAAAATGTTCATTAATGTCCGTTCTATTGCATCATTTTTTAAACTTTATTCATGAGAATTTTTTCACAAAATTTTTAAATTTTTTCTTTATTCATAGTATTTTAAACTCAATGGATAGTGTATTGCCAATAACAGTTAAAGGTCAGTTGACTGCGGCGAAATGGGATTGAACCCATTTTTTTCCGGAAATTTAACTGAACCCCGCCTTAATTTCCCAAAAACCTTCCTTAGGTTACCTTTTTGTTTTTTTAATTTTTTGTTTTGAAAAAGGGGAAAAAAATTTAACACAGGGGGTTTTACCCCTATTTTTTTTACTGAAATTTTTTTAAATAAAAATTTTAATTTATTCAGAATGGGGGTATTTTGGACTCCCAATTTATTTGTTTTTTGCCAAATAAAGATTAAAAAGGGAAAGATGGGAAAAAAGATTCTACGAACAAAGGGGTTAATTTGGCCCCAAGATTGCCCCAATTAAATTGGACCCCTTTTTACCCAATTATGTTTTTAGACCCCCAAAAAAAATTTTTCCCTTGGGGCCGTTTTTTGAAAACACTAAATTTAAGAGAATTGTTTTTTCAAAAATTTAAATTTTTCTTTAGTCAAAAGGTAGAGCTCAATGGAAAAGGGAATTAACCCCAGGGTTTAAAGGGCAATTTAATTTCCTTTGAAAATTTTAACAAGGTTTCAAAGACAATTTTAACCAATTCCCTACTAAAAAATGCTTAACCAAAATTGCCCCCTATTCTTTGAGTTGAACAAAAATTTCTTAATTTTAGGCCATTCATAATTTTTTTTCCCTTTGGTTTTTTGTTTGAAAAAAATTTTAAATTTTTTTTAAGAGAATTTTGGGTCAAATTATTTTTTCCTAAAATTGGGAATTTTTGCCAAATGGGTTGGGGAAGCCTTTAGCACAAGGATTTGCAATTCCCCTTGCCAAACCCCCTTTTCCCCCCTTCCTTTGATTTCCCCTTAAACAAAATTTAAGGATTCAAAGAAAGTTTTTCAATCGTTCAAATTTAAAACAAAATAAATTTTGGGAAAAAAACTTGGGACCTTTAATTATTTTTTACCAAATTTTGTTTTAGAAAAAAGAAAATTTAGAATTAATTTTTCCCCCTTCCAAATTTCCTTTAAATTTTTTAAACCAAAATTCAAAAAATTGGTTGTTTCACAAAAAAATTTTTATTTTTGGCCAAATTTTAAATTTTTGACTCTTGGTTTGTTTTTTTGCCCAAAAAGCAAATTAAGGAAGCACATTTTTAAAAATTTTTTACGAAAGGGTTTTTTGGGATTTGAAAAACCCAAGGGGTGTATTGCCAATGGGTTAAGGGGATTCCAAAAGGGTTAACCCCTCGCCCCAAAATTTGATTGAAAATTTTATTTAAAAAAATCTTTTATTCCATTAAAAACCTTCAAAAAAAGTTTTCCATGGGTCTGTTTTTTGAAAAAACACTAAATGGAGAGAAAAAAGCTAAGGTTTTACCCTTTTTTTCTTTAAAATGGGAATTGGCTCAAATGGGAAACCGGGTTAAAAAACTCGAAAAAAACAGGGTTGATGCCGCATTCCCCCAATTGCCTTTTTTTTTTTTCCCAAAAAAAAATGAAGATTGCAAAAAAAATGGTTTAAATCAATTCTACTACAACAACATGCTATTTTGGCCAAGACTTTTTACAATAGGTTGACTCTTGTTTTTCCAAATTTTGTTTTTTGAAAAATGTTAAATTTAAAGTTCCCGTTCTAATTTTCCCTTTTCTAAACTTTATTCATGGGGGTTGTTGTTTTTCCGAAAATTTTTAAATTTTTTTTTAGTCATTAAATATTTTTAAACCCAAAGGATGGGGTATTGCCAATAAAGATTGGGGTTTGTTGACTGCAAAGAGGAAAGGGGTTGAACCCCACTGCATAGCACAATGGATTAACCATCCATCCCTTTCCCTCGGGCCCCCTCTTTTTTCGGTTGACCTACATAAACACTCTGATCCAGGCCCCCTTTATAAGTTTTTTCCCGGGGCTGTTATGTTTTTGGGACTAAAAGGAAGAATAACAGCTAGGTGGCTCTCCAAAATTTTTTTTTTAAAATGGGGGTTAGCTCAAATGGTGGGGCTTGCTTAGCATGGGAAAAAGAAGGATTGGCATTCTCCAAATTTCCTTTTTTTTTATTAAAAAACAGAAGATTGCAAAGAAAATGGTTTAAATCCAATTCTACTAACCCAAAAACGTATATTTTGGCCAAAAAACTTGTACAATAGGTTGACTCTTGTTTACCCAAAAATGTTTTTTGACAAAAGAAGATGTTCAAATTTAAAGTTACAAATTCTATTGCCTTTTTCTAAACTTTATTCCCTGGGTTTTTTTTTTCCAAAAAAAATTTTTATTCTTTAGTCATAGTATTTTTTAGCACAATGGATTTTGGGGTTTGCCTAAAGATTAAGGGCCCGTTTATTTCTGGGCGAGAATGGGATTGAACCCACGTGCATAGCACAATGGATTAGCATCCATCCCCTTAACCACTCGCCAACCCCTTTTTCCGGTTGACACTACATAAACATCAAACCCGGCCTTCATAATTTTTTTTAAATTTTTATGTTTGAAAAAACACTAAAAGGGAGAGAAAACCCCTTTGGTGGCTCTCCTATTTTTTTCCGGGGAAAATTAAAACCCAAAAGGTGGGGAAAGCGGGATAGGAAATGGCGGGGTTGTGCCCATTCTCCAAAAGCTTTTTTTTCTTTTCAACCATGAAGATTGCAAAGAAAAATGGTTTAAATCAATTCTTCTACAACAACATGCTGTATTTGGCCCCCCAAGCTTTTCGGTTGACTCTTGTTTTCCCAAAAATGTTTTAGACAAAGAAGATGTTCATTTTTCGGGTTTTATTTGTTTTTTAAACTTTATTCATGAGAATTTTTTTTTTTCACAAGTAAATTTAATTTTTTTTCTTTAGTCATGATATTTTTTTAAAAGGATTGTGTATTGAATAACAGATTAAAGGGCGTTGACTCGGCGAGGATGGGTTCCCCCCACGTCTTTGCACAATGGATTAACTTTATAACGCCTTAAAACTTTTGGACCTCATCTTCCAAATTAACACTACATAAAACCTCTGATCCCGGCCACCTTCATAAAATTTTTTCCCTAGGTCTGTTATGTTTTTAAAATCACTAAATGGAGAGAGAATAACAGCCCAGGTGGCTCTACCCAAATTTTTTCTTTACTGGGGTTTGCTCAAATGGTAAAAGCTCGCTTAGCATGCGGGAAATAGTGGGATCGATGCCGCATTCTCCAATTGCCTTTGATTTCTTCAATCAACCCCGAAAATTGCAAAAGAAAAAAGCAAAACCCAAATTTCCCAAATACTACAACAACATGCTATATTTGGCCAATACTTGTACAATAAAGGGTTTACTCTTGTTTTTCCAAATATGTTTTTGAAAAAAGAAGATGTTCATTAATGTCACAGTTCTATTCCAAAATTTTTAAAACTTTATTTTGAAATTTTTGTTTCAAGTAAATTTAATTTTTTCTTTAGTCATAAATATTTTGAGCTCAATGGATCTTGTATTCCAATAACAGATTAAGGGGAGTTGACTGCGCGAGGATGGGATTGAACCCGGGGTGCATAGCACAAAGGATTAACCCCGTCCATCCCCTTTAACCCCCTTTGGCCACCTCATCTTCTGGGTTGCCACTACCAAAAAACTCAGATCCCGGCCACCTTCATAAATTTTTCCCCCGGTTTTGGTTTTAAAAAAACACTAAATGGGGGGAATAACAGCTAGGTGGCTCTGCAATGTTTTTTTTTCCACTGAAAAGCTCAAATGGTAGGTCCCAAACAGCATCACAAATAATTGGGGCGATCCCCCATTCTCCAATTCCTTTTTCCCAAACAACATGAATATTCCAAAAAAAAATGGCTAACTCCCTTAACTACTACAACAACAAATTTTCCAAAATTTAAAAATTTTACTCTTGTTTACCAAAATGTTTTTACAAAAAAATTTCATTAATGTCACAGTTCTTTATAATTTTCAAACTTTATTCATGAAATTTTTTTTTACAAGTAAATTTAATTTATTCTTTAGTCATGAGTATTTTTGGGGCTCAATGGATTGTGTATTGCCAATAACAGATTAAAGGGGATTGACTTGGGGGGGATGGGATTCAAACCCGTGTTCTTTGCACTTTTGGTTTTTATCCCTCGCCCTTTAAACCCCTCCGCCCCAAAACCGGTTGACACTACATAAACATCTGAAAACCCATTTTTATGGATTTTTGGAAAAATCATTAAAAGGAGAAAAAACTGGGGGGCTCTACCATTATTTTCCCCAATCTGGGGGAAATTGGGTCCCAAAAGGGGAGCTCTGCAGCATCTTGATAGCAGGATCGTCGGTTCTCCCAAATTTCCCTTAATTTCTTCCCAAACAACATGAAAAATTTCAAAGGAAAAATGGCTAACTCAATTCCCCTACAACAACATCTATATTTGGCCCCAAAACGGCCCCAAAAGGGGTTTACTCTTGGTTTTCCCAAAAATGTTTTTGACAAAAAAAGATGTTCATTAATGTCACAGTTCTTTATAATTTTCTGGCTTTATTCATGAAATTTTTTTTTTTCCAAAATAAATTTAATTTTTTTCTTTAGTCAGGGTATTTTTTAGCTCAATGGTTTGTATTGCCAATAACAGATTAAAAGGGGAGTTGACTCGACGGGGTGGGATTCGAACCCCCGCATGCATAGCACAATGGATTAGCAGTCCATCACCTTAACCACTCAGCCCCCCATCTTCTGGGGTTGACACTCCCAAAATCAGATCCAGGCCACCTTTAAATTTTTTCCCTAGGTCTGTTATGTTTGAAAAACACTAAAAAGGGAGAGAATAACAACTGGGGTAACCCAATAATTTGTTACTGGGGGAAATAGCTCAAATGGTGGAAACTTGTTTGCATGGAGTAGTGGGATGATGCCCCTTCTCCCAATTTCATTTGGTTTCTTTTTTCAACATGAAAATTTCAAAAAAAATGGTTCCCCAATTTAACTACTACAACAACATTATTTGGCCAAGACTTGTCAATAGGTTGACTCTTGTTTACCAATTTTGTTTTTGGGAAAAAAATGTTCATTAATGTCCCCAGTTCTATTGCATCATTTTCTAAACTTTTTTTCATGAAATTTTTTTTTTACCCAAAAAAAAATTTAATTTATTCTTTGTCATGAGTATTTTGGCTCAATGGATTGTGTTTCCAAATATTAGATTAAAGAGGGGAGTTGAATGCCCCGGGGCGGGATTGAACAATGCATGCGCCCGGGATTAACAGTCCATCGCCGTAAATAAACCCCGTCTTCTGGGTTGAACACTACATAAACATTGTCCCGGCCACCTTCATAAGTTTTTGGGGCTTTTTTTGAAAATCACTAAATGGGAGAGAATAACAGCTAGGTGGCTCTACCCATTATTTTCTAAACGGGGTTAAATAAAAAGGCAAAAGGGTTAAGCAGCATCCCGTAGCAGGATCGATGCCGCTTCTCCAATTGCCTTTGATTTCTTCAATCCATGAATATTGCAAAAAAAAAATGGGGTAACTCAATTCAAATTCTACAACAAATGCTATATTTGGCCAAAAAAGTACAATAGGTTGACTCTTGTTTAAACCCAAATTTTGAAGGGGGAAAAAGATGTTCGTTTCACAGTTCTATTGCATCATTTTTTAAACTTTATTCATGAGAATTTTTTTTTTACAAGTAAATTTTTTTTCTTTAGTCATGGGATTTTTTTAGCTCAATGGATTTGTATTGCCAAAAATTTTGATTAAAGGGGGGTTGAATGCCACGGGGCCGGGGTTGAACAACCCATGCATAACGGGATTAGCAGTCCATCGCCTTTAACCCCCTCCCGCCACCTCATCTTCTGGTTTACACTACATAAACCACTCTGATCCAGGCCACCTTCTTTAAATTTTTTCCCTGGGGCTGTATGTTTGAAAATCACTAAATGGAGGAGAGAGAATAACAGCTGGTGGGCCCCATTTTCCCAATCCGGGGTTGGGTCAAATGGCAGGCCAAAAAAAGCATGCAGTAAACAGGATCGATGCCGCATCCTCCAATTGCCTTTGATTTCTTCAATCAACATGAAAAATTGCAAAAAACAAGATGGCTAACCCCAATTCAACTACTACAACAACATCTATATTTGGCCAAGACTTTTCAATGGGGTGACTCTTGTTTCCCAAAAATGTTTTTTTACAAAAAAAGATGTTCATTAATGTTACAGTTCTTTTCATCATTTTTTAAACTTTATTCATGAGAATTTTTGTTTCACAAGTAAATTTAATTTTTCTTTAGTCATGAGTTATTTTGGCTCAATGGATTTGTATTTTAACAGAGAAAGGGGGTTTACTTTTTCCATAAAACGAACCCCCCTTCATAAACCAAGGTTGAGTTTAAAACGCCTTAAAAAATAAAACCCCATCTTCCAAGTTTTCACTAAACTAAAATTGATCCGGGACCTTATAGGGGGATTTTCCATGGCCCCTTTATTTTTAAAAATTTTAAAGGGGAAAAAGGGTATGCCCTCCCCTTTTTTTTTTTGGGGTTTGCTTTAAAAAGGTTGAATTTTTTTCCCAAAATGTTTTAAAAGGAGATTAAAAACCCCCTTCTTCCAAAATTTTTGTTTTTTCAAAAAAAATTTTTTTTTAAAAAAAAATTTTAATTTTTTTCGCATCCCCTGGTATTTTGGCCAATATTTTCCTAATTAAAGGGGTTGACTCCTTGGGGTTTTGCAAATATGGTTTTTGACCAAAAAGCCTTAAATAGCCACCTTCTTTTGAATTTTCTAAACATTATAGGAATTTTTTTTTCCCCGGGTTTTTAAATTTTAAAATTTTTTAAATAGAGAGAATTAAAAGTTTGGGGGCCTAAAAATTTTTAAAGGGGTTAGCTCAAATGGGATTAAACCCCCGGTTTCATAGCAACATGGATTCTCCGCCTTTTTTTCTTTAACCCTGGGGCCGAGGTTAACACTACAAAACCTCTATAGGCCAATAATTTCCAAAAGGTTTGTTTGTTTAAAATATTTTTAAAAAAGAGAATTTAACGCTATTGGGTTTTTCCTTTTTTCTGGGGGAATTTTTTTTCTCAAAAAATTTTCCTTTTTCAGATTGGGGGGAAGTAGGGGGGGGATTGAAACCCCCATTCTAGACTTTTTTTTCTTTAAACATTTAAAAAACCCAACCAAGAGTTAACTCAAAATTTTCCCCGGGAAAACCCCTAATTTTTTCCCCCCTTTTTTTTGGACAAAAAAGGTTAAAACCCGGGGTTTTTTTCCCCCTAAATTTTTAGAAAAGAAAAGATGTTCTTAATTAAGTTCTATTTCCCTAATTTTTTCTTTTAAAATTTAAAATTACCGAGAAAAAATTTTCCAAATTTTTCAAAAAGTAAAATTTTAAATTTTTTCCAAAATTTAAAGGGAGTTGACTCGGGGAAAAGGGTTTTTTACAAAGAAATGGATTAAGTCCATTTTAGCCAACCCCCAAACCCCAATTCTGGAATTTTTTTTTCAAAAAATTAATTTACCATTTTAAATTTTTCCAAAGGGTTGTTATTTTTTAAAAAATTAAATTTGGGGGACCCAAAAGGGGGGGTTGAAAAAAATTTTCAAAATTTTGAAAAGGGAAGCCCTCCAAAAGGTAAATTGCCCCCCCCCCATTGAAATACATAAATCTTCCCCACCTTCTAATTTTTATTGGTTTTTTTTGTCAAAATAGAGAAAAAATTGGCCAAAAAAATGGGTTAACTCAAACAGGCCTTCAACAACATTTTAAATTGGGGGCCCAGACTTTTTTTTAACAAAGAAAATTGGCTCTTTTTTACCAAAAATGTTTTTGGCCAAAAGAAATATTTCTTTTTACCAAATTTTCAAAAGTTCTAATTTCATTTTATTTTTTTCCCAAAATTTTTCCCAAAATTTTTTTTTTTTTAAATAAAAATTTATTCTTTAGTCATGAGTATTTTGAGCTCAAAGGATTTTTGTATTTCCAATAAAAAAATTAAAGGGGGATTGAATGCCACGAGGGGGATTGGGAAAAATTCATTTCATAGCCAAAGGATTAGCAGTCCATCCCCTTTAAACCCTCCACCACCTCTCTTCGAGTTGACACTACATCCACTCTGATCGGACCTTCATAAGTTTTTTTCCCTAAGGGCTGTTATGTTTTTAAAAACACTAAATGGAGAAAATCAGCTAGGTGGCTCTACCCTTTTTTTCTAAACTGGGGGTTAGCTCAAATGGCAAAAGGGTCGCTTAGCATCTTTTAAGGGGTCGAGCCCCCATTCTCCAGTGCCTTTGATTTCTTCAATCAACATGAAATTGCCCAAAAGAAAATGGGTAACTCAAATTTAAATACCCCCCAACATGCTTATTTGGCCAAACCCTTTTAATAGGTTGACTCTTTTTTTTACCCCAAAATAGTTTTTAAAAACCAAAAAAAAGATGTTCATTAATGTTCATTCCCATTATCATTTTTCCCTTTTTTCATGAAATTTTTTTCCGAAGAAATTTAAATTCTTTAGTCATGGTATTTTGAGCTCAATGGTTTGTATTGCCAATAACAGATTAAAAAGGGGAGTTGATGCCCCCGAGGGGGGATTCGAACCCGGGGAAAAGCAAATGGTTAATTGATCCATCGCCTTAACCACTCCGGGCCCCCTCATCTTCAGTTGAAATACATAAACACTCTGATCCAGGCCCCCTTATAAATTTTTTTCCATAGGTCTTTATGTTTTTAAAAACACTAAATGGAGAAAATAACAATAAGTGGCTCTACCCATTATTTTTTTTTAAAATGGGGGTTAGCTCAAATGGCAAACCCGTTTGCTTGGAAATACAGGGGTCGGCCCGCATTCTCCAATTGCCTTTGATTTTTAAACAACATGAAATTGCAAAGAAAATGGTTTAAATCTTCCTTCTACAACAACATTTCTATTTTGGCCAAGCTTGTTTCAATAAGGGTTTACTCTTTTTTTTTACCAAATTTTGTTTTTTGACAAAGAAGATGTTCATTAATGTTACAGTTCTATTGCATCATTTTCTAAACTTTTTTTCCCGAAATTTTTTTTTTCCAAAATAAATTTAATTTATTTTTTAGTCCTTTGGGATTTTGAGCTCAATGGATTGTGTATTGCCAATAAAGGTTAAAAAAGGGGAGTTGAATGACGAGGGGGGATTGAACCCCCTGCCGCAAATTTGGGTTAGCAGTCCATATGTTTCCCTTTTTGGCCCCCCTCATCTTCCGAGTTGACACTACCAAAATCTGGGGGCCCGGCCACCCCTAAAGTTTTTTTATAGGTCTTTATGTTTGAAAAATTCAAATGGAGAAAAAAACAGCTAGGTGGCTCTCCCCTTTTTTCTTTAAAATGGGGAATTAGCTCAAAAAGGAGGGGCTAAGCAACATCCCCCAAAATATGGGGTGAAACCCCCCCCCCCAATTTCCTTTGATTTCTTTAATCCCCATGAAATTCCCAAAAGAAAATGGCTAATCAATTCAACTACTACAACAACATGTATTTTGGCCAATACTTGTACAATAGGTTGACTCTTTTTTTACCTATTTTTTTAGACAAAGAAGATGTTCTTTGTTACAGTTCTATTATAAATTTTTTAAACTTTATTCATGAAAATTTTTTTTCACAAATAAATTTAATTTATTTTTAGTCATGGTTTTTTAGGGTCAATGGGTTGTGTATTGAAAAAAACGGGGGAAAAGGGCAAGTTGACCCGCGCGAGGGTGGGGTTCAAAACCCCCCTTTCATAGCACAAAGGATTAGCAGTCCCCGGGCCCTTTAAACCCTTTTGGGCCCCCTCTCTTCGGGGTTGGCCTTCATAAACACTCCCGATCCAGGCCACCTTCATAAATTTTTTTCCCCCGGGGCTTTATGTTTTAAAATCACTAAATGGAGAGAATAAAACTAGGTGGCTCTACCCAAATTTTTTCCCAAAATGGGGGTTAAACCCAAAAAATTTGAGTGCTTAGCATCCCAGTAAAGGATCGTGCCGCATTCTCCAATTCCTTTGATTTCTTCAATCAACCCTAAGAAATTCCCCAAAAAATGGCCCAACTCAATTTTACTACAACAACATGCTATATTTGGCCAATACTTGTACAATGGTTTTCTCTTTTTACCCAAAAATGTTTTTTTAGACAAAAAAATGTTCATTAATGTTACAGTTCTATTCATAATTTTTTTAAACTTTATTCTTTAGAATTTTGTTTTTTTAAAGTAAATTTAATTTATTCTTTAATGAGGGATTTTTTGGGGAATGGTTTTTGTATTCCTTTAAAAAAGATTAAAAGGGGGGGGTTTACTGCGCGAGGATGGGATTAAACCCCCCTTTCATAGCACAAAGGATTAGCGTCCCCGCCTTAACCACTCGGCCCCCTCTCTTCCAAATTTTTTTCAAAACACTCTATCCCGGCCACCTTCAAAATTTTCCATAGGTCTGTTTTGTTTGAAAATCACTAAATGGAGAGAGAATAACAGCTAGGTGGCTCTACCCAAAATTTTCCCTTTTTGGGGGGTTAAACTCAAATTGGGGGGGCTGGGTTGGGATCCGAAATGGGATCGATGCCCGCATTCTCCAATTGCCTTTGATTTCTTCAATCAACATGAAATTCCCAAAAAAAATAAGGGTAACTCAATTTTACTCAACAACAAAATATATTTGGCCAAACTTGGTACAATAGGTTTTACTCTTGTTTTTCCCAAAAAAAGTTTTTTTGACAAAAAAATGTTCATTAATGTTACAGTTCTATTGCATCATTTTTTTAAACTTTATTCATGAAATTTTTGTTTTTTTAAAATAAATTTAATTTATTCTTTGGGCTAGATATTTTTGGAAACTCAATGGATTGTGTATTGCCAATAAAGTTAAAAAGGGAGTTGACTGCGCGAAGGGTGGGATTGAACCCCGCGTGCATAGCACAATGGATTAAAATCCATGCCTTTAAACCCCTTTCGGCCACCTCATCTTCCAAATTTTTTCATAAACACTCTGATCCAGGCCACCTTCTTTAAATTTTTTCCTGGGGCTGTTATGTTTTTAAAATCACTAAATGGGAGAGAATAACAGCTAGGTGGCTCCCAAATTTTTCCCCAAAAATGGGGGTTGGGTCAAATGGAGAAAGGGTGGGTTGGGATCAAAGGGGGGATCGATGCCGCATTCTCCAATTGCCTTTGATTTCTTCAATCAACATGAATATTGCAAAAAAAATGGCTAACTCAGTTAAACTCAACAACATGCTATTTTGGAAACTTGTACAATAAGGGTTTACTCCCTTTTTTTAAAATTTTGTTTTTTGACAAAGAAGATGTTCATTAAAAAATTCCCGTTCTTTGCATCATTTTCTAAACTTTATTCATGAGAATTTTTTTTTCCAAAAAAATTTAATTTATTCTTTAATTAAAAGAGTATTTTTGGGGTCAATGGATTGTGTATTGCCAAATAATAAATTAAAGGGCAGTTGAATGCCCGAGGGCCGGGATTCGCAATCATATAACCAGATTAACATCCCTCGCCTTTAACCACTCCCCGCCACCTCATCTTCTGAGTTGACACCATAAACACTCTGATCCAGGCCACCTTCATAAGTTTTCTATAGGTCTGTTATGTTTGAAAATCACTAAATGGAGAAAATAACAGCTAGGTGGCTCTACCCAATTTTTTTCTTTAAAATGGGGGAAATTTGCTCCCAAAAGGAGGGTTCAAAGCGCAGGAAGTATGGGGTCGGCCCCCTTTCTCCAATTGCCTTTTTTTCTTCAATCAACATGAAGATTGCAAAAACAAGATGGCTAACTCAATTCAACTACTACAACAACATGCTATATTTGGCCAATCTTTTTACAATAAATTTACCTTTGTTTTTTAAAAAATGTTTTTAGACAAAGAAGATGTTCATTAATGTTCAGTTCTATTTTCATCATTTTCTAAACTTTATTCATGAGAATTTTTTGTTTTTACAATTTAAAATTTTAAATTTTTTTTTTAGTCATGATATTTTTGAGCTCAATGGATTGTGTTTGCCTTTAAAAGGTTAAAGGGGAGTTGACTGCGGCGGGGTGGGATTGAACCCGTGCGCCCTTTGGGTTAGCAGTCCATCGCCCCCTTTAAACCCCTGGCCCCCTCATCTTCCCAGTTGACACTAAAATAAACACTCTGATCCAGGCCACCTTCATAAGTTTTCCATGGGGCTTTATGTTTGAAAATCACTAAATGGAGAGAATAAAAAGCTAGGTGGCTCTACCCAATGTTTTTTTTCTGGGGAATTAAACTCAAATGGTAGAATTCGGGAGCATCAGAATTTTGGGGTCGATGCCCATTCTCCAATTGCCTTTGATTTCTTCAATCAACTTTTTAAAATTTTCCAAAAGAAAAGGGTAACTCAACCCCTACTACAACAACATTATATTTGGGGCTTGTACAATAAAAGGGTTTACTCTTGTTTACCAAATTTTGTTTTAGACAAAAAAATGTTCATTAATGTCCAATTCTATTGCATAATTTTTTAAACTTTATTCATGAGAATTTTTTTTTTTACAAGTAAATTTAATTTATTCTTTAGTCATAGGGATTTTTTTACTCAAAGGATTGTGTATTGCCAAAAAAGATTAAAAGGGCAGTTGAATTTTCCCAAAGGGGGGATTAAACCCCCTTTGCATAGCCCATGGATTAGCAGTCCGGCCAACCACTCAAACCTCTCTTCTAGTTGGCCTACATAAACACTCTGATCCAGGCCACCTTCTAAGGTTTTTTCCCTAGGTCTGTTTGTTTTAAAATCACTAAATGGAGAGAATAACAGCGGGGGGCTCTACCCATTATTTTCCCAAACTGGGGAATTGGGTCAAATGGCGGGCTGCAGCATAAAATAACGGGGTCAACCCCCCATTCTCCAATTGCCTTTTATTTCTTCAAAAACCCCATGAAGATTACCCAAAAGACAAGATGGCTAACTCAATTTACTACAACAACATTATATTTGGCCAATATTGTACAATAGGTTTTACTCTTGTTTCCAAATATGTTTTAGACAAAAGATGTTCATTAATTTTTAAATTCTGTTTCATCATTTTTTCCCAAACTTTATTCATGAAATTTTTGTTTCACAAGTAAATTTAATTTTTTTCTTTAGTCCTTAGTATTTTTTAGCTCAATGGTTGTGTTTCCAATAAAAAGTTAAAGGGAGTTGACTCCGGCGAGGATGGGGTTCGAACCCCACGGGGTGCACAATGGATTAACCCATCCATCGCCTTAACCCTTTTGGCCACCTCATCTTCCAAATTTAAAACCCAAAAACCCCCGAATCAGGCCCCCTTCTTTAAATTTTTCCATGGGTCTGTTATGTTTGAAAATCACTAAATGGAGAAAAAATAAAGGGGGGCTCTCCCCAAAGTTTTTTTTTACTGGGGAATTAGCTCCCAAAAGGTAGAGTGCTGGGTTAGCATTTGGGAAATAGTGGGATCGTGCCCATTCTTTCCAATTTCCTTTGATTTCTTCAATCAACAAATATTGCAAAGAGAAAATGGCCTAATTCAACTACTACAACAACATTCTATATTTGGAAACTTGTACAATAGGTTGACTCTTGTTTACCAAATTTTGTTTTTTTGACAAAAAAAGATGTTCATTAATGTCCAGTTCTTTATAAATTTTTTAAACTTTTTTCATGAAAATTTTTTTTTTTTGATAAAATTTTAAATTTTTTCTTTAGTTTATAGTATTTTTTAGCTCAATGGATTGTGTATTGCCAATAAAGATTAAAAAGGGGAGTTGAAAATTTCGAGGGCGGGTTGAACCAAGCTGCATAACTTTGGGTTAGCAGTCCTGCCAACCACTTTTGGGCCCCCTCAACTTCGAGTTGACACCATAACCTCGTCCAAAGGCCCCCCTTCTTAAAAATTTTTTTTATGGGTCCCTTTTGTTTGAAAATCACTAAATGGGAGAATAACAGCTAGGTGGCTCTGCAATTTTTTCTTTACTGGGGGAAATTGGGTCAAATGGTAGAATTCGCGCAAAAGTAGTGGGATCGATGCCCCCATTCTCCCAAATTTCCTTTTATTTCCTTTAAAACAACATGAAAATTTAAAAAACAAGATGGTAACTCAATTCAACTACCCAAAAAACATGCTATTTTGTATTTTGTACAATAGGTTTACTCTTGTTTACCAAAATATTTTTAGAAAAAGAAGATGTTCATTAATGTTACAGTTCCCTTTTCATCATTTTTTTAAACTTTATTCATGAGAATTTTTTTTTTTTCACAAGTAAATTTAATTTATTCTTTAGTCATAAATATTTTTTAGCTCAATGGTTGTGTTTGCCCAAAAACAGATTAAAAGGGAGTTGACTCGGCGAGGGTGGGATTCGAACCCGGGGTGCCGGGGACAATGGATTAACAGTCCCTCGCCTTAACCACTAACCTCATCCCCGAGTTTACACTACATAAACACTCTGATCAGGCCACCTTCTTTAAATTTTTTCCCCTAGGTCTGTTATGTTTGAAAATCACTAAAAAGGAGAGAGAATAACAGCTAGGTGGCTCTACCCAAAGTTTTTTTTACTGGGGAATTGCCCAAAAGGTAGAGTGCTGGGTTAGCATTTGGGTAGTGGGATCGATGCCCATTCTCCAATTCCTTTGATTTCTTCAATCAACATGAATTTGCAAAGAAAATGGCTTAACTCAATTCAACTACTACAACAACATTCTATATTTGGCCAAAACTTTGTACAATAGGTTGACTCTTTTTTCCAAATTTTGTTTTAACAAAAAAGATGTTCATTAATGTCACAGTTCTATTGCATAAATTTTTTAAACTTTATTCAGAGAATTTTTTTTCAAAATAAATTTAATTTATTCTTTAGTCCCGGGGTATTTTTTAGCTCAATGGATTGTGTATTGCCAAAAAAATTAAGGGCAGTTGAATCCCCCCCGGGGGGGGATTGGGCCCCCATGCATAGCCTTTGGGTTAACCCGTCCATCCCTTAACCACTTTTTGCCACCTCATCTTCCCAGTTGACACTACCAAAAAACTCTGATCCAGGCCACCTTATAAGTTTTTTCCCTAGGTCTGTTATGTTTTTAAAATCACTAAATGGAGAGAGAATAACAGCTAGGTGGCTCTCCCCCTTTTTTTCTTTAAAATGGAAAATTTGCTCAAATGGAGGGGCCCAAACAGCATTTCAGTAGGGGATCGGCCCCCATTCTCCAATTGCCTTTTTATTTCTTCCCAAACCCAAAAGGAAATTGCAAAAAACAAGATGGTAACTCAATTCAACTACTACAACAACATGCTATATTTAATTTTTTGTCAATAAAAATTTTACTCTTGTTTACCAAATATGTTTTTTGACAAAAAATGTTCATTAATGTTTTCAGTTCTATTGCATCATTTTTAAACTTTTTTTCATAAAATTTTTTTTTTTTGTAAATTTAATTTATTCTTTAGTCATAGTTTTTTGAGCTCAATGGAATTTTGTTTCCCAAAAACAAAATTAAAAGGGGAGTTACTGCGCGGGGATGGGGTTGAACCCCCCGGGGTGCATAGCACAATGGATTAGCAGTCCATAAGCCCCCTCAAACCTCATCTTCGAGTTTACACTACATAAACACTCTGATCCCGGCCACCTTCATAAGTTTTCCATAGGTCTGTTATGTTTGAAAATCACTAAATGGGAGAGAATAACAGCTGGGGGGCTCACCAATGTTTTTTTTTTACTGGGGAATTAGCTCAAATGGTAGAGTGCTGGCTTAGCATTGGGAGTAGTGGGGTCGTGCCGTTTTTCCAATTCCTTTTATTTCTTCAATCAACATGAATATTGCCAAAAGAGAAAATGGGTTTTAAATCAAAAACAACTACACAACAACATTTATTTGGGGAAACTTTTTAAAAAGGGGTTTACTCTTGTTTCCCAAAAAAAGTTTTTAACAAAAAAAGATGTTCATTAATGTCACAGTTCTTTCTTAAATTTTTAAACTTTATTCATGAGAATTTTTTTTTCACAAGTAAATTTAATTTATTCTTTAGTCATGAGTATTTTGAGCTCAATGGATTGTGTATTGCCAAAAAGATTAAAGGGCAGTTAATTTTTACGAGGGGGGATTGGCCATGCATAGCCTTTGGGTTAGCCCGTCCATCGCCTTAACCCTAAAAAACCTCATCTTCCGAGTTTAATTTTTTTAAAACTCTGATCCGGCCACCTTCTTAAAAATTTTTTCCCTAGGTCTGTTATGTTTTTAAAATCACTAAATGGAGAGAAATAACAGCTAAATTTGGGTCTCCCCCCTTTTTTTTTTTTAAAATGGGGAATTAGCTCAAATTTGGAGAGGCTCGCTTGGGATTGGAAATAGGGGATGTGCCGCATTCTCCAATTGCCTTTGATTTCTTCAATCCAAATGAAATTTTCCCCCAAAAAAAATGGGTAACTCAATTTCCCCTACTACAACAACATTCTATATTTTGGAAAATTTTTACAATAGGTTGACTCTTGTTTTCCCAAAAATGTTTTTTGACAAAAGATGTTTTATTAATGTTACAGTTCTTTGCATAATTTTTTTAAACTTTATTCATGAGAATTTTTTTTTTTTCACAAAGTAAATTTAATTTATTCTTTGATTATTTTTTTAGCTCAATGGATTTTGTATTGCCAATAAAAAGATTAAGGGCGGTTTTACTGCGGCGAGGATGGGGTTGAACCCCGTGCATAGCACAATGGATTAACAGTCCATCGCCTTAACCACTCGGACCTCAACTTCGATTTACACTACATAAACACCTCTGATCCGGCCTTAAAAGTTTTTTCCCTGGGGCTGTTTTGTTTGAAAAAAAACTAAATGGGGGGAGAATAACAGCTAGGTAAAAGGCCCAATTTTTCTTTCTGGGGGAATTTGGCTCAAATGGTAGAGTGCTCGCTTAGCATGGAGTAGTGGGATCGATGCCCCCATTCTTAATTTCCTTTTATTTCTTTAATCAACATGAAATTTTTTTTAAAAAAAAAATGGCTAACTCAATTCAACTACTACAACAACATTCTATATTTGGTTTTGTACAATAGGTTGTCTTGTTTTAAAAATTTTTTGAAAAAAGATGTTCATTAATGTTCCCAGTTCTTTATAAATTTTTTAAACTTTATTCACTTGAAATTTTTGTTTTTTAAAATAAATTTAAAATTTTTTCTTTAGTCATGAGTATTTTGAGCTCAATGGTTGGTTTTCCAATAACAGATTAAAAGGGGAGTTGACTCGGCGAGGATGGGTTAAACCATAGCACAATGGATTAACCCGTCCCTCGCCTTAACCCTTTTTCCCCCCCTCATCTTCGGGTTTACACTACATAAATTTCTCCCGATCCAGGCCACCTTCATAAGTTTTTCCCTTTGGTCTGTTATGTTTGAAAATCACTAAAAGGAGAGAATAACAGCTAGGTGGCTCTGCAATGTTTTTTTTTCTGGGGGAAATTTGCTCAAATGGTAAATTTCTCGCCAGCAGGAAAAGTGGGATGTGCCCCATTCTCCAATTGCCTTTGATTTCTTCAATCAACAGAAAATTTCAAAGAAAATGGCTAACTCAATTCAACTACTACAACAACATTCTTTTTGTGGGTTTGTACAATAGGTTGACTCTTGTTTCCAAATATGTTTAAAAAAAAGTGTTCATTAATTTCAGTTCTATTCATAATTTTTTTAAACTTTATTCATGAGAATTTTTTTTTTTCACAAGTAAATTTAAATTTTTCTTTAGTTATTTTGAGGGTCAATGGATTTGTGTATTGAATAACAGATTAAAAGGGGAGTTGACTCGCGGGGATGGGATTAACCCCCCGGGATTTTGCACAATGGATTAAATCCATCGCCTTAACCACCCGACCACCTCATCTTCCCAGTTGACCTTTTTAAAAAACCCCTGATCCATCCTTTCGGTTTTTTCCCTGGGTCTGTTATGTTTGAAAATCACTAAATGGGGGGAATAACAGCTGGGTGGCCCTTAATGTTTTTTTTTACTGGGGGAAATTAAACTCCCAAAAGGTTTGAATTTCTTCGCAGCATCCGAAATAGTGGGGTCGATGCCCCCCTTCTCCCAAATTTCCTTTGATTTCTTCAATCAACATGAAGATTGCAAAGACAAGATGGGTAATCAATTCAACTACTACAACAACATCTATGTTGGCCTTGGGACAATAGAATGACTCTTTTTAAAATGTTTTTTGACAAAGAAGATGTTCATTAATGTTACGGTTCTATTGCATCCCTTTTCTAAACTTTATTCATGAGAATTTTTTTTTTTTTCACAAGTAAAAATTTTAAATTTTTTCTTTTTGTCATGAGTATTTTGAGCTCAATGGATTTGTATTGCCAATAAACAGATTAAAGGGGGGGTTTACTGCGACGAGGATGGGATTCGAAAAAGCGTGCATAGCACAATGGATTAACAATCCCCCTGAACCACTTTACCCCCTCATCTTCGATTGACACTACATAAAAACCCCCTGATCCAGGCCACCTTCATAAGTTTTTTTCCCTAGGTCTGTTATGTTTGAAAATCACCCCAAATGGAGGGGAATAACAGCTAGGTGGCTCTACCCAAATTTTTTTTTTAAAATTTGGGGGAAATTTGCTCCCAAAAGGAGGTGCGGGTTAGCATAAAATGGGATCGTCCCCCATTCTCCAATTGCCTTTGATTTCTTCAATCAACATGAATATTGCAAAAAAAATAAACTAACTCAATTCCAACCCACTACAACAACATGCTATATTTGGAAGACTTGGACAATAGGTTGACTCTTGTTTACCAATTATGTTTTGAACCCAAAAGATGTTCATTAATGTCACAGTTCTGTTTCATCATTTTTTTAACTTTATTCATGAGAATTTTTTTTTTTTTAAAGGGAAAATTTTAAATTTTTTCTTTAGTCATGATATTTTGAGCTCAATGGTTTGTGTAAATTTGGAAAAATTAAAAGGGGAGTTGAAAACCACGAGGGCGGGGTTGAACAATCATGCATAGCACAACGGATTGATCCATCGCCTTTAAACCCCTCCCGCCACCTATCTTCTGAGTTGACACTAAAAACCCCTTTGAATCCAGGCCACCTTTAAGTTTTTCCATGGGGCTGTTATGTTTGAAAATCCTTAAAGGGAAAATAACAGCTAGGTGGCTCTACCCATTATTTTTTTAAACCAAAATTAGCTCAAAATTGGGGCCAAAACAGCATCGAGAAAGCAGGATCGGCCCCCATTCCCCCAATTTCCTTTGATTTCTTCAATCAACATGAAGATTGCAAAAAAAAATGGTTTAAATCAAAATTTAACTACTACAACAACATGCTATATTTGGTTTGGACAATAGGTTGGCCTTTTTTACCAAATATGTTTTAGACAAAAAAATGTTCTTAAAGCAGTTCTATTGCATCATTTTCTAAACTTTATTCAAAGAAATTTTTTTTTTTCACAAATGGGTTTTAATTTTTTTTTTTTAGTCATGAGTATTTTTAAGGGTCAATGGTTGTGTATTGCCAATAACAGGTTAAAGGGGAGTTTTACTCGACGAGGATGGGATTGAACCTTTGGGGTGCATAGCACAATGGATTAGCAGTCCATGTTAACCACTTTTGGCCACCTCATCTTCCGAGTTTACACTAATAAACACTCCCGATCCCCGGCCACCTTCATAAGTTTTTTCCATAGGTCTGTTATGTTTGAAAATCACTAAATGGAGAGAGAATAAAACTATGGCTCTGCAATGTTTTTTTTTTTTACGGGGGAAATTTGCTCAAATGGTAAAAGTGCTTTTCTTGGGATTTGAAAGTAGTGGGATGGTCCCCCATTCTCCAAAATTTCCTTTGGTTTTTTCAATCAACATGAATATTCAAAAGAAAATGGCTAACTCAATTCCCAAATTCTACAACAACATTCTATATTTGGCCAAACTTGTACAATAGGTTGACTCTTGTTTTTCCAAATTTTGTTTTTTGACAAAAAAATGTTCATTAATTCCCGTTCTATTGCATAATTTTTTAAACTTTATTCATGAAATTTTTTTTTTACAAGTAAATTTAATTTTTTCCCTTTTGTCTTTAGTAATTTTTAGCTCAATGGATTGTGTATTGCCAAAAAGATTAAAAAGGGGAGTTGATCCCGAGGAGGGAATTGAACCTGGGGTGCATAGCACAAGGATTAGCAGTCCATTTTAACCACTCCCAAAACCCCATCTTTGAGTTGACACTACATAAAAAACTCCCGATCCAGGCCACCTTCATAAGTTTTCCATAGGTCTGGTTTTGTTTAAAAACACTAAAATGGAGAGAGAAAACAGCTAGGTTTGGGTCTACCCAAATTTTTTCTTTAAAAAGGGGGAAATTTGCTCCCAAAAGGAGGGCCAAAGCAGCATGCAGAAATGGGATCGGGCCCCCATTTCCAATTCCTTTGATTTCTTCAATCAACATGAAATTGCAAAGAAAAATGGTTTAAATCAATTTAACTACTACAACAACATGCTATATTTGGCCAAATTTTTTTATTGGGGTTTAACTCTTGTTTACCAAATTTTGTTTTAGACAAAGAAGATGTTCATTAATGTTACAGTTCTATTGCATCATTTTTTTAAACTTTATTCATGAAATTTTTTTTTCCAAAATAAATTTAAATTCTTTAGTCATGAGTATTTTGGGCTCAATGGTTGTGTTTGCCAAAAAGTTAAAAAGGGGGGTTGAACCCCCACGAGGGGGAAATTTGAACCGGGGTGCATAGCCAAGGAAATTTCGTCCATGCCTTAACCACTGGCCCCCCTTTTTCGAGTTTTTTTCATAAACACTCTGATCCCGGCCACCTTCATAAGTTTTCCATAGGTCTGTTTGTTTGAAAATCACTAAATGGGAGAGAGAATAACAGCTAGGTGGCTCTACCCCTTTTTTTCCCAAAATGGGGAAATTGGGTCAAATGGGGGCTGGGTTTGCATGTGAGAAGTAGGGGATCGGAGCCGCATTCTCCAATTGCCTTTGATTTCTTCAATAAAAATGGGAAAATTGCAAAGAAAAAGATGGCTAACTCAAAATTTAAATACTACAACAACATTCTATATTTGGGAATTTTGGACAATAGGTTGACTCTTGTTTACCAAATATGGTTTTAAAAAGATGTTCATTAATTTTACAGTTCTATTGCATCATTTTCTAAACTTTATTCATGAAATTTTTTTTTCAAAGAATTTAATTTATTCTTTAGTCATGAGTATTTTTTAGCTCAATGGTTGTGTATTTCCAAAACAGATTAAAAGGGGAGTTGGCTGCGACGAGGATGGGTTAACCGCTTTCATAGCACAATGGATTAGCAGTCCATCGCCTTAACCACTCCCCCTCATCTTCGAGTTTACACTACATAAACCCTCCCGATCCAGGCCACCTTCATAAGTTTTTCCATGGTTGTTATGTTTGAAAATCACTAAATGGGAGAATAACAGCTAGGTGGCTCTGCAATTTTTTTTTACTGGGGGAAATTTGTTTAAATGGTAAGTGCTGGCTTAGCATTGGGAGTGGGATCGTGCCCGCATTCTCCAATTGCCTTTGGTTTCTTTTCAACATGAAATTGCAAAAAAAATGGTTAAATCAATTTAACTACTACAACAACATTCTATTTTGGGCTTGTACAATAGGTTGACTCTTGTTTTTCCAAATTTTGTTTTAGACAAAGAAGATGTTCATTAATGTCACAGTTCTTTATAATTTTTTTAAACTTTTTTTCATGAAATTTTTTTTTTTTTACAAAAATTTTTAAATTTTTTCTTTAGTCATGGGATTTTTAGGGTCAATGGTTGTGTATTGCCCCCAAAAACAGATTTTAAAAGGGGAGTTGACTCGGCGAGGATGGGAAATTAACCCAGCGTGCATTTAAAAAGGATTAACATCCATCCCTTCCACTCACCCCCCTCATCTTCGGGGTTGACACTACTTTAAACCCCTGATCCCGGCCCCCCTTATTTAAATTTTTTTCCTTTGGTCTGTTATGTTTGAAAATCACTAAATGGGAGAAAACAGCTAGGTGGGGTCTGCCCAAAGTTTTTTTTTCTGGGGGGAAATTTGCTCAAATGGTAGAGTGCTCCCAGCATGGAAGTAGCGGGATCGTGCCCCCATTCTCCGGAAAAACCTTTGATTTCTTCAATCAAACATGAAATTCCCAAAAAAAATGGCTAACTCAATTCAACTACTACAACAACATGTATGTTGGTTTGGACAATAGGTTGACTCTTGTTTCCCAAATGTTTTTAAAAAAGATGTTCTTTTTACAGTTCTATTGCATAATTTTTTTAAACTTTATTCATTTAGAATTTTTTTTTCTAAATAAAATTTTAAATTTTTTCTTTTTGTCATGGTATTTTTGAGCTCAATGGATTGTGTATTGCCAATAACAGATTAAGGGCAGTTGACCCCAGAGGATGGGATTGAACCCCCGCGTGCATAGCACAAAAAGGATTACGTCCATCGCCTTAACCACCCCGGCCACCTCATCTTCCAGTTTACACTCCATAAACCCTCTGATCCCGGCCACCTTCATAAGTTTTTTTTCCCTAGGTCTGTTATTTTTGAAAATCACCAAAAGGAGAGAGAATAACAGCTAATTTGGGTCTGCAATGTTTTTTTTTACTGGGGAATTGGGTCCCAAAAGGTGAGTGACGCCAGCATTGGAAATAGTGGGGTCGTGCCCGCATTCTCCCAATTTCCTTTTATTTTTTAAAAATGAAATTGCAAAAAAAGAAAATGGTTTAAATCAATTCACTACTACAACAACATTCTATTTTAAGCTTGTACAATGGGGTTTACTCTTGTTTTCCCAAAAAAAGTTTTAGACAAAAAAAAGATGTTCATTAATGTCACAGTTCTTTGCCCCAAATTTTTTTAAACTTTATTCGGGCCGAAATTTTTTTTCTTTTTAAAGACCCGGGCCAAAAAAATTGGGGATTACCAAAAAATGGATTAAACCCCAAGTTAACCTCCTTAACCACTCGGGCCCCCTCATCTTCGGGGTTGAACCCCATAAACACTCTGGTCCCGGCCACCTTCTTTGGGGTTTTTCCCTGGGTCTGTTATGTTTTTTTAAAATCACTAAATGGAGAGAGAGAAAAGCAAGGTGGCTCTGCAATGTTTTTCTTTGGGGGAAATTTGCTCAAATGGTGAGTTCAAGCAGCATGCAGTAAAGGGGGTGTGCCCGCATTCTCCCCTGCCTTTGATTTCCAATCAACAAAGAAATTCCCAAAAAAAATTGCTCAAATTTAACTACTACAACAACATGCTATATTTGGCCAATACTTGTACAATAAAGGTTTACCCTTTTTTCCCAAAAATGTTTTAACCAAAAAAAGATGTTCATTAATGTTCCGGATTCTATTGCATAAATTTTTTAAACTTTATTCATGAGAATTTTTTTTTTTCACAAGGGAAATTTAATTTATTCTTTAGTCATGAGTATTTTTTAGCTCAATGGATTGTGTATTGCCAAAAAAACAGATTAAAAGGGAGTTGACTGCGGCCCAGGATGGGATTCAAACGCGTGCATCCTGGATTAACAGTCCCTGCCTTAACCATAACCACCTCATCTTCCCAGTTGACACTAAAAAAACTCTGATCCAGGCCACCTTCATAATTTTTTCCTGGGTTTTGTTATGTTTGAAAATACTAAAAAGGAGAGAATAACAGCTAGGTGGCTCTACCCAATTTGGTTTCCCAAAATGGGGGTTTTCTCAAATGGGGAAAAACTCGCTTAGCATGCGAAAATGTGGGATCGATGCCGCATTCTCCAATTTCCTTTGATTTCTTCAATCCATGAATATTCCCAAAAAAAAAAAGGTAACTGGTTTAACTACTACAACAACATGTTTTTATTTGGCCAAGCTTGTACAATAGGTTTTACTCTTGTTTACCAAAATTTGTTTTAGACAAAAAAATGTTCATTAATGTTACAGTTCCCATTGCATCATTTTCTAAAAAATTTATTCATGAAATTTTTTTTTTTTACAAGTAAATTTAATTTATTCTTTAGTCATGAGTATTTTGAGCTCAATGGATTGTGTATTAATTAGATTAAAAGGGGAGTTAGATGCCACGGGGCGGGATTGAACAAAGCATGCATTTCCCGGATTAACAGTCCATTGCCTTAACCCTCCCGCCACCTCATTTCTGAGTTGAAACTAAAATAAACACTCTGATCCAGGCCACCTTCAAAAGTTTTTTTATAGGTCTGTTATGTTTGAAAATCACTAAATGGAGAAAATAACAGCTAGGTGGCTCTACCCCTTATTTTCTAAACGGAATTAGCTCAAATGGCAGGCCCCTTAAAACATCAAAGTAGCAGGATCGGCGCCCCCTTCTCCAATTTCCCTTTTTATTTCTTCAATCAACCCTGAAAATTGCAAAGACAAGATGGTTTAAATCAATTCAACTACTACAACAACATGCTATATTTGGCCCAAAACTTGTACAATAGGGGGTTTACTCCCTTTTTTCCCAAAAATGTTTTTTGACAAAAAAGATGTTCATTAATGTTACAGTTCTATTATAATTTTCTAAAAATTTATTATGAGAATTTTTTTTTTCCAAAATAAATTTAATTTATTCTTTGTCAGGTATTTTTGAGCTCAATGGATTGTGTACCAAAAAAACAGATTAAGGGCAGTTGACTCGGAGGATGGGGTTGAACCTTTGGGGTGCATAACACAATGGTTTACGCCATGCCCTTTAAACCCCTCGGACCTCATCTTCGGTTGACACCAAAAAACTCTGATCCCGGACCTTCTAAGTTTTTCCATGGGGCTGTTATGTTAAAAATCACTAAATGGAGAATAACGCTAGGGGGCTCCAATGTTTTCTTTACTGGGGAATTATTTAAATGGTAAAATTCCAGCATCGAAGTAGTGGGATCGTCCGATTCTCCCAAATTTCAATTGGTTACTTTTGAAACATGAAGTTTCAAAGAAAATGGTTTAAATCAATTCAACTACTACAACAACATTCTATATTTGGTCTTGTACAATAGGTTGACTCTTGTTTTTCCAAATATGTTTTTTGACAAAGAAAAATGTTCATTAATTACGTTCTATTATAATTTTTTAAACTTTATTCATAAATTTTTTTTTCAAAGTAAATTTTAAATTTTTTCTTTAGTCATGAGTATTTTGAGCTCAATGGTTGTGTATTGCCAATAACAGATTAAAAGGGGAGTTACTGCGAGGATGGGATTAACGGCGTGCATAGCACAATGGTTAACGTCCATGCCAACCCTCGGCCACCTCATCTTCCGGTTTACTTTCATAAACCTCTGATCAGGCCACCTTCTAAAATTTTCCATAGGTCTGTTTTGTTTGAAAAACCTAAATGGAGAGAGAATAACAGCTAGGTGGCTCTGCAATGCTTTCTGGGGAATTAGTTTAAATGGGGATTCGCAGCATCGAAAATAGCTGGTGATGCCGCATTCTCCATGCCTTTTTTTCTTTCCATGGGTTCAAGAAAATGGTTAACCCAAATTTCCTACTACAACAACATTTCTATATTTGGCCAAGACTTGTACAATGGTTGACTCTTGTTTCCCAAATTTTGTTTTGACGAAGATGTTCATTAATGTCCAATTCTTTCATCATTTTCTAAACTTTTTTTAGGAATTTTTTTTTCACAAATAAATTTTTTTTCTTTAGTCTGAGTATTTTGGGTCTGGTTTGTATTCAATAACAGATTAAGGGCAGTTACGCGCGAGGGTGGGATTGAACCCGCGTGCATAGCACAATGGATTAGGTCCCTCTCATAACCCCCGCCACCTCATCTTCGAGTTAACCCCATAAACACTCTGATCAGGCCACCTTCATTGTTTTTTTTCCAAAGGGCTGTTATGTTTGAAAATCACTAAATGGGGGGAAAACATAGGGGGTCCAAAGTTTTTTCTGGGGAATTAGCTCAAATGGTGGGGTCTCCTTGCTGCAGAAAACGGGGGTCGATGCCCATTCTCCATCCTTTTATTTCTTCAATCAACATAAAAATTGCAAAAAAAAATGGCTAACTAATTCAACTACTACAACAACATCTATATTTGGGCCCCTTTTACAAAGGTTGACTCTTGTTTACCAAATATTTTTTAGACAAAAAGATGTTCATTAATGCCCGTTCTTTGCATAATTTTCTAACTTTATTCATGAGAATTTTTGTTTTCACAAGTAAATTTAATTTATTCTTTAGTCATAGTATTTTGAGCTCAATGGATTGTGTATTGAATAAAGATTAAAAGGGCAGTTGAATGCCGAGGGGGATTGAACTGGGTGCATAGCACAAGGTTAGCAGTCCATCGCCTTAACCACTTTTGGCCACCTCATCTTCGAGTTGACACTACATAAACATCTGATCCAGGCCACCTTCATAGGATTTTTCCATAGGTCTGTTATGTTTTGAAATCACTAAATGGAGAGAGAATAACAGCTAGGTGGCTCTACCAAATTTTTTTCTAAAATGAATTAGTAAATGGAGGAGGCTCAAGCTTAGCATCACAGAAGAGGGGGTCGACCCGCATTCTCCAATTGCCTTTGGTTTTTTTTCAACATGAAGATTGCAAAGAAAGATGTAACTCAATTCAACTACTACAACAACATGCTATATTTGGCCAATCTTGTACAATAGGTTGACTCTTGTTTACCAAATATGTTTTAGACAAAGATGTTCATTAATGTTACAGTTCTATTGATATTTTCTAAACTTTATTCATGAAATTTTTTTTCACAAGTAAATTTAATTTATTCTTTAGTCATAGTATTTTTGAGCTCAATGGATTGTGTATTGCCAATAACAGATTAAAGGGCAGTTGACTGCGGGGAGGATGGGATTCAGACCGCGTGCATAGCACAATGGATTAGCAGTCCATCCCTTAACCACTCGGCCACCTCATCTTCAGTTGACATTACATAAACACTCTGATCCAGGCCACCTTCATAGTTTTCCATGGGGCTGTTATGTTTGAAAATCACTAAATGGAGAGAATAACAGCTGGGGGGCTCTGCAATGTTTTTCTTTACTGGGAATTAGTTTAAATGGTAGAGTGCTAAGCAGCATCGAAGTAGCTGGGGCGATGCCGCATTCTCCAATTGCCTTTGATTTCTTCAATCAACATGAAGATTGCAAGAGAAAATGGTTAACTCAATTCAACTACTACAACAACATCTATATTTGGCCAAGACTTGTACAATAGGTTGACTCTTGTTTACCAATTATGTTTTAGACAAGAAGATGTTCATTAATGTCACATTCTATTGCATCATTTTCTAAACTTTTTCATGAAATTTTTTGTTTTTTAAGTAAATTTAATTTATTCTTTAGTCATGAGTATTTTTGAGCTCAATGGTTGTGTATTGCCAAATAACGATTAAAGGGCAGTTGACTGCGACGAGGATGGGATTCGAACCCCGCGTGCATAGCACAATGGATTAGCAGTCCATCTCCTTAACCACTCGGCCACCTCATCTTCGAGTTGACACTACATAAACCTCTGATCCAGGCCACCTTCTAAGTTTTTTTCCCTAGGTCTGTTATGTTTGAAAATCACTAAATGGAGAGAGAATAACAGCTAGGTGGCTCTACCCAATTTTTATTAACTGGGGAATTAGCTCAAATGGTAGAGTGCTGCTTAGCATCGAAGTAGCCGGGGTAAGCCGCATTCTCCAATTTCCTTTGATTTCTTCAATCAACATGAATATTCCAAAGAGAAAAAAGGCTAACTCAATTCAACTACTACAACAACATGCTATATTTGGCCAATACTTGTACAACAGGTTGACTCTTGTTTACCAAATATATTTTAGACAAAGAAGATGTTCATTAATGTCACAGTTCTATTCATAATTTTTTTAAACTTTATTCATTTAAATTTTTGTTTCACAAAGTAAATTTAATTTATTCTTTAGTCATGAGTATTTTGGGCTCAATGGATTTGTATTGCCAATAATAGATTAAAAAGGGGAGTTGAATGCCACGAGAGGATTCGAACAATGGATGCATAGCACAACGGATTAGCAGTCCATCGCCTTAACCACTCGGCCACCTCATCTTCGAGTTGACACTACATAAACAGTCTGATCAGGCCACCTTCATAAGTTTTTCCCCTGGGGCTGTTATGTTTGAAAATCACTAAATGGAGAAATAACATAGGTGGCTCTACCCAAATTTTCTTAAATAAATTGCTCAAATGGCAGGGCTCGCTTAGCATGCGAAGTAGGGATCGACACCGCTTCTCCAATTGCCTTATTTCTTCAATCAACATGAAGATTGCAAAGACAAGATGGCTAACTCAATTCAACTTCTACAACAACATCTATATTTGGCCAATACTTGTACAATAGGTTGACTCTTGTTTACCAAATATGTTTTAGACAAAGAAGATGTTCATTAATGTTACAGTTCTATTGCATCATTTTCTAAACTTTATTCATGAGAATTTTTGTTTTCACAAGTAAATTTAATTTATTCTTTAGTCATGAGTATTTTGAGCTCAATGGTTGTTTATTGCCTATTAACAGATTAAGGGCAGTTGACTGCGCGAGGATGGGGTTGAACCGCGTGCATAGCACAATGGATTAGCAGTCCCGCCTTAACCACTCGCCACCTCATCTTCGAGTTACATATAACACTCTGTCAGGCCACCTTCATAAGTTTTTTTCCCTGGGGCTGTTTTTTTAAAATCACTAAATGGGAGAATAACAGCTAGGTGGCTCTCAATATTTTCTTTAGAAATTGGTTTTTAA
>JAYMGU010000106.1:0-35216 GCA_036178185.1 Liparis tanakae
ATAAAGTGATGAAAGCATCAGGTATTCATGAAAATGTCATCAAACTTGTAAGAAGGTGTGTCCTAAGACACTTTCTTTGGTTGAAAACCCTGAAAAAAAAGGTTTTGTTTAGTAAGATGCACTTTTGGTCTCTCTGCGGGCTGAAAATCAGTTTAAGAGCATAAAAACAAGATGTTGCTGCTTTGAGGCAGTAAAGTGATGAAAGCATCAGGTATTCATGAAAATGTCATCAAACTTGTAAGAAGTGTGTCCTAAGACACTTTCTTTGGTTGAAAACCCTGAAAAAAAGGTTTTGTTTAGTAAGTTGCACTTTTGGTCTCTCTGCGGGCTGAAAATCAGTTTAAGAGCATAAAAACAAGATGTTGCTGCTTTGAGGCAGTAAAGTGATGAAAGCATCAGGTATTCATGAAAATGTCATCAAACTTGTAAGAAGTGTGTCCTAAGACACTTTCTTTGGTTGAATACCCAGAAAAAAGGTTTTGTTTAGTAAGTTGCACTTTTGGTCTCTCTGCGGGCTGAAAATCAGTTTAAGAGCATAAAAACAAGATGTTGCTGCTTTGAGGCAGTAAA
This sequence comes from Liparis tanakae, assembly GCA_036178185.1. Taxonomy (NCBI): domain Eukaryota; kingdom Metazoa; phylum Chordata; class Actinopteri; order Perciformes; family Liparidae; genus Liparis; species Liparis tanakae. Next base: position 571 of record JAYMGU010000106.1, read on the forward strand.
GTGATGAAAGCATCAGGTATTCATGAAAATGTCATCAAACTTGTAAGAAGTGTGTCCTAAGACACTTTCTTTGGTTGAAAACCCTGAAAAAAAGGTTTTGTTTAGTAAAATACACTTTTGGTCTCTCTGCGGGCTGAAAATCAGTTTAAGAGCATAAAAACAAGATGTTGCTGCTTTGAGGCAGTAAAGTGATGAAAGCATCAGGTATTCATGAAAATGTCATCAAACTTGTAAGAAGTGTGTCCTAAGACACTTTCTTTGGTTGAAAACCTGAAAAAAAGGTTTTGTTTAGTAAAATCCACTTTTGGTCTCTCTGCGGGCTGAAAATCAGTTTAAGAGCATAAAAACAAGATGTTGCTGCTTTGAGGCAGTAAAGTGATGAAAGCATCAGGTATTCATGAAAATGTCATCAAACTTGTAAGAAGTGTGTCCTAAGACACTTTCTTTGGTTGAATACCCAGAAAAAAGGTTTTGTTTAGTAAGTTGCACTTTTGGTCTCTCTGCGGGCTGAAAATCAGTTTAAGAGCATAAAAACAAGATGTTGCTGCTTTGAGGCAGTAAAGTGATGAAAGCATCAGGTATTCATGAAAATGTCATCAAACTTGTAAGAAGTGTGTCCTAAGACACTTTCTTTGGTTGAAAACCCTGAAAAAAAGGTTTTGTTTAGTAAAATACACTTTTGGTCTCTCTGCGGGCTGAAAATCAGTTTAAGAGCATAAAAACAAGATGTTGCTGCTTTGAGGCAGTAAAAGTGATGAAAGCATCAGGTATTCATGAAAATGTCATCAAACTTGTAAGAAGTGTGTCCTAAGACACTTTCTTTGGTTGAAAACCCTGAAAAAAAGGTTTTGTTTAGTAAGTTGCACTTTTGGTCTCTCTGCGGGCTGAAAATCAGTTTAAGAGCATAAAAACAAGATGTTGCTGCTTTGAGGCAATAAAGTGATGAAAGCATCAGGTGAAAATGTCATCAAACTTGTAAGAAGTGTGTCCTAAGACACTTTCTTTGGTTGAAAACCCTGAAAAAAAAAGGTTTTGTTTAGTAAAATACACTTTTGGTCTCTCTGCGGGCTGAAAATCAGTTTAAGAGCATAAAAACAAGATGTTGCTGCTTTGAGGCAGTAAAGTGATGAAAGCATCAGGTATTCATGAAAATGTCATCAAACTTGTAAGAAGTGTGTCCTAAGACACTTTCTTTGGTTGAAAACCCTGAAAAAAAGGTTTTGTTTAGTAAAATGCACTTTTGGTCTCTCTGCGGGCTGAAAATCAGTTTAAGAGCATAAAAACAAGATGTTGCTGCTTTGAGGCAGTAAAGTGATGAAAGCATCAGGTATTCATGAAAATGTCATCAAACTTGTAAGAAGTGTGTCCTAAGACACTTTCTTTGGTTGAAATACCAGAAAAAAGGTTTTGTTTAGTAAGTTGCACTTTTGGTCTCTCTGCGGGCTGTAAATCAGTTTAAGAGCATAAAACAAGATGTTGCTGCTTTGCTTTGAGGCAGTAAAGTGATGAAAGCATCAGGTATTCATGAAAATGTCATCAAACTTGTAAGAAGTGTGTCCTAAGACACTTTCTTTGGTTGAAAACCCTGAAAAAAAAGGTTTTGTTTAGTAAAATACACTTTTGGTCTCTCTGCGGGCTGAAAAATCAGTTTAAGAGCATAAAAACAAGATGTTGCTGCTTTGAGGCAGTAAAGTGATGAAAGCATCAGGTATTCATGAAAATGTCATCAAACTTGTAAGAAGTGTGTGTCCTAAGACACTTTCTTTGGTTGAAAACCCTGAAAAAAAAGGTTTTGTTTAGTAAGTTGCACTTTTGGTCTCTCTGCGGGCTGAAAATCAGTTTAAGAGCATAAAAACAAGATGTTGCTGCTTTGAGGCAGTAAAGTGATGAAAGCATCAGGTATTCATGAAAATGTCATCAAACTTGTAAGAAGTGTGTCCTAAGACACTTTCTTTGGTTGAAAACCCTGAAAAAAAAGGTTTTGTTTAGTAAAATACACTTTTGGTCTCTCTGCGGGCTGAAAATCAGTTTAAGAGCATAAAAACAAGATGTTGCTGCTTTGAGGCAGTAAAGTGATGAAAGCATCAGGTATTCATGAAAATGTCATCAAACTTGTAAGTGTGTCCTAAGACACTTTCTTTGGTTGAAAACCCTGAAAAAAAGGTTTTGTTTAGTAAGTTGCACTTTTGGTCTCTCTGCGGGCTGAAAATCAGTTTAAGAGCATAAAACAAGATGTTGCTGCTTTGAGGCAGTAAAGTGATGAAAGCATCAGGTATTCATGAAAATGTCATCAAACTTGTAAGAAGTGTGTCCTAAGACACTTTCTTTGGTTGAAAACCCTGAAAAAAAGGTTTTGTTTAGTAAGTTGCACTTTTGGTCTCTCTGCGGGCTGAAAATCAGTTTAAGAGCATAAAAACAAGATGTTGCTGCTTTGAGGCAGTAAAGTGATGAAAGCATCAGGTATTCATGAAAATGTCATCAAACTTGTAAGAAGTGTGTCCTAAGACACTTTCTTTGGTTGAAAACCCTGAAAAAAAGGTTTTGTTTAGTAAGTTGCACTTTTGGTCTCTCTGCGGGCTGAAAATCAGTTTAAGAGCATAAAAACAAGATGTTGCTGCTTTGAGGCAGTAAAGTGATGAAAGCATCAGGTATTCATGAAAATGTCATCAAACTTGTAAGAAGTGTGTCCTAAGACACTTTCTTTGGTTGAAAACCCTGAAAAAAAAGGTTTTGTTTAGTAAAATACACTTTTGGTCTCTCTGCGGGCTGAAAATCAGTTTAAGAGCATAAAAACAAGATGTTGCTGCTTTGAGGCAGTAAAGTGATGAAAGCATCAGGTATTCATGAAAATGTCATCAAACTTGTAAGAAGTGTGTCCTAAGACACTTTCTTTGGTTGAAAACCCTGAAAAAAAGGTTTTGTTTAGTAAAATACACTTTTGGTCTCTCTGCGGGCTGAAAATCAGTTTAAGAGCATAAAAACAAGATGTTGCTGCTTTGAGGCAGTAAAGTGATGAAAGCATCAGGTATTCATGAAAATGTCATCAAACTTGTAAGAAGTGTGTCCTAAGACACTTTCTTTGGTTGAAAACCCTGAAAAAAAGGTTTTGTTTAGTAAGTTGCACTTTTGGTCTCTCTGCGGGCTGAAAATCAGTTTAAGAGCATAAAAACAAGATGTTGCTGCTTTGAGGCAGTAAAGTGATGAAAGCATCAGGTATTCATGAAAATGTCATCAAACTTGTAAGAAGTGTGTCCTAAGACACTTTCTTTGGTTGAAAACCCTGAAAAAAAAGGTTTTGTTTAGTAAAATACACTTTTGGTCTCTCTGCGGGCTGAAAATCAGTTTAAGAGCATAAAAACAAGATGTTGCTGCTTTGAGGCAGTAAAGTGATGAAAGCATCAGGTATTCATGAAAATGTCATCAAACTTGTAAGAAGTGTGTCCTAAGACACTTTCTTTGGTTGAAAACCCTGAAAAAAAGGTTTTGTTTAGTAAGTTGCACTTTTGGTCTCTCTGCGGGCTGAAAATCAGTTTAAGAGCATAAAAACAAGATGTTACTGCTTTGAGGCAGTAAAGTGATGAAAGCATCAGGTATTCATGAAAATGTCATCAAACTTATAAGAAGTGTGTCCTAAGACACTTTCTTTGGTTGAATACCCAGAAAAAAGGTTTTGTTTAGTAAGTTGCACTTTTGGTCTCTCTGCGGGCTGAAAATCAGTTTAAGAGCATAAAAACAAGATGTTGCTGCTTTGAGGCAGTAAAGTGATGAAAGCATCAGGTATTCATGAAAATGTCATCAAACTTGTAAGAAGTGTGTCCTAAGACACTTTCTTTGGTTGAAAACCCAGAAAAAAGGTTTTGTTTAGTAAATTGCACTTTTGGTCTCTCTGCGGGCTGAAAATCAGTTTAAGAGCATAAAAACAAGATGTTGCTGCTTTGAGGCAGTAAAGTGATGAAAGCATCAGGTATTCATGAAAATGTCATCAAACTTGTAAGAAGTGTGTCCTAAGACACTTTCTTTGGTTGAAAAACCCTGAAAAAAAGGTTTTGTTTAGTAAAATACACTTTTGGTCTCTCTGCGGGCTGAAAATCAGTTTAAGAGCATAAAAACAAGATGTTGCTGCTTTGAGGCAGTAAAGTGATGAAAGCATCAGGTATTCATGAAAATGTCATCAAACTTGTAAGAAGTGTGTCCTAAGACACTTTCTTTGGTTGAAAACCTAGAAAAAAAGGTTTTGTTTAGTAAAAGCACTTTTGGTCTCTCTGCGGGCTGAAAATCAGTTTAAGAGCATAAAAACAAGATGTTGCTGCTTTGAGGCAGTAAAAGTGATGAAAGCATCAGGTATTCATGAAAATGTCATCAAACTTGTAAGAAGTGTGTCCTAAGACACTTTCTTTGGTTGAAAACCCTGAAAAAAAGGTTTTGTTTAGTAAGTTGCACTTTTGGTCTCTCTGCGGGCTGAAAAATCAGTTTAAGAGCATAAAAACAAGATGTTGCTGCTTTGAGGCAGTAAAGTGATGAAAGCATCAGGTATTCATGAAAATGTCATCAAACTTGTAAGAAGTGTGTCCTAAGACACTTTCTTTGGTTGAAAACCCTGAAAAAAAGGTTTTGTTTAGTAAGTTGCACTTTTGGTCTCTCTGCGGGCTGAAAATCAGTTTAAGAGCATAAAAACAAGATGTTGCTGCTTTGAGGCAGTAAAGTGATGAAAGCATCAGGTATTCATGAAAATGTCATCAAACTTGTAAGAAGTGTGTCCTAAGAAACTTTCTTTAGTTGAATACCCAGAAAAAAGGTTTTGTTTAGTAAGTTGCACTTTTGGTCTCTCTGCGGGCTGAAAATCAGTTTAAGAGCATAAAAACAAGATGTTGCTGCTTTGAGGCAGTAAAGTGATGAAAGCATCAGGTATTCATGAAAATGTCATCAAACTTGTAAGAAGTGTGTCCTAAGACACTTTCTTTGGTTGAAAACCCTGAAAAAAAGGTTTTGTTTAGTAAAATACACTTTTGGTCTCTCTCGGGCTGAAAAATCAGTTTAAGAGCATAAAAACAAGATGTTGCTGCTTTGAGGCAGTAAAGTGATGAAAGCATCAGGTATTCATGAAAATGTCATCAAACTTGTAAGAAGTGTGTCCTAAGACACTTTCTTTGGTTGAAAACCCTGAAAAAAAGGTTTTGTTTAGTAAGTTGCACTTTTGGTCTCTCTGCGGGCTGAAAATCAGTTTAAGAGCATAAAACAAGATGTTGCTGCTTTGAGGCAGTAAAGTGATGAAAGCATCAGGTATTCATGAAAATGTCATCAAACTTGTAAGAAGTGTGTCCTAAGACACTTTCTTTGGTTGAAAACCCTGAAAAAAGGTTTTGTTTAGTAAAATACACTTTTGGTCTCTCTGCGGGCTGAAAATCAGTTTGAGAACATAAAAACAGGATGTAGCAGCTTTGAGGCAGTAAAAGTGATAGCATCAGGTATTCATGAAAATGTCATCAAACTTGTAAGAAGTGTGTCCTAAGACACTTTCTTTGGTTGAATACCCAGAAAAAAAGGTTTTGTTTAGTAAGTTGCACTTTTGGTCTCTCTGCGGGCTGAAAATCAGTTTAAGAGCATAAAAACAAGATGTTGCTGCTTTGAGGCAGTAAAGTGATGAAAGCATCAGGTATTCATGAAAATGTCATCAAACTTGTAAGAAGTGTGTCCTAAGACACTTTCTTTGGTTGAAAACCCTGAAAAAAAGGTTTTGTTTAGTAAGTTGCACTTTTGGTCTCTCTGCGGGCTGAAAATCAGTTTAAGAGCATAAAAACAAGATGTTGCTGCTTTGAGGCAGTAAAGTGATGAAAGCATCAGGTATTCATGAAAATGTCATCAAACTTGTAGAAGTGTGTCCTAAGACACTTTCTTTTGGTTGAAAACCCTGAAAAAAAGGTTTTGTTTAGTAAAATACACTTTTGGTCTCTCTGCGGGCTGAAAATCAGTTTAAGAGCATAAAAACAAGATGTTGCTGCTTTGAGGCAGTAAAGTGATGAAAGCATCAGGTATTCATGAAAATGTCATCAAACTTGTAAGAAGTGTGTCCTAAGACACTTTCTTTGGTTGAAAACCCTGAGAAAAAAGGTTTTGTTTAGTAAAGTTGCACTTTTGGTCTCTCTGCGGGCTGAAAATCAGTTTAAGAGCATAAAAACAAGATGTTGCTGCTTTGAGGCAGTAAAGTGATGAAAGCATCAGGTATTCATGAAAATGTCATCAAACTTGTAGAAGTGTGTCCTAAGACACTTTCTTTGGTTGAAAACCCTGAAAAAAAAGGTTTTGTTTAGTAAAATACACTTTTGGTCTCTCTGCGGGCTGAAAATCAGTTTAAGAGCATAAAAACAAGATGTTGCTGCTTTGAGGCAGTAAAGTGATGAAAGCATCAGGTATTCATGAAAATGTCATCAAACTTGTAAGAAGTGTGTCCTAAGACACTTTCTTTGGTTGAAACCCTGAAAAAAAAGGTTTTGTTTAGAAAGTTGCACTTTTGGTCTCTCTGCGGGCTGAAAATCAGTTTAAGAGCATAAAAACAAGATGTTGCTGCTTTGAGGCAGTAAAGTGATGAAAGCATCAGGTATTCATGAAAATGTCATCAAACTTGTAAGAAGTGTGTCCTAAGACACTTTGGTTGAAAACCCAGAAAAAAGGTTTTGTTTAGTAAGTTGCACTTTTGGTCTCTCTGCGGGCTGAAAATCAGTTTAAGAGCATAAAAACAAGATGTTGCTGCTTTGAGGCAGTAAAGTGATGAAAGCATCAGGTATTCATGAAAATGTCATCAAACTTGTAAGAAGTGTGTCCTAAGACACTTTCTTTGGTTGAAAACCCAGAAAAAAGGTTTTGTTTAGTAAGTTGCACTTTTGGTCTCTCTGCGGGCTGAAAATCAGTTTAAGAGCATAAAAACAAGATGTTGCTGCTTTGAGGCAGTAAAGTGATGAAAGCATCAGGTATTCATGAAAATGTCATCAAACTTGTAAGAAGTGTGTCCTAAGACACTTTCTTTGGTTGAAAAACCCTGAAAAAAAAGGTTTTGTTTAGTAAAATACACTTTTGGTCTCTCTGCGGGCTGAAAATCAGTTTAAGAGCATAAAAACAAGATGTTGCTGCTTTGAGGCAGTAAAGTGATGAAAGCATCAGGTATTCATGAAAATGTCATCAAACTTGTAAGAAGTGTGTCCTAAGACACTTTCTTTGGTTGAAAACCCTGAAAAAAAAGGTTTTGTTTAGTAAGTTGCACTTTTGGTCTCTCTGCGGGCTGAAAATCAGTTTAAGAGCATAAAAACAAGATGTTGCTGCTTTGAGGCAGTAAAGTGATGAAAGCATCAGGTATTCATGAAAATGTCATCAAACTTGTAAGAAGTGTGTCCTAAGACACTTTCTTTGGTTGAAAACCCTGAAAAAAAGGTTTTGTTTAGTAAAATACACTTTTGGTCTCTCTGCGGGCTGAAAATCAGTTTAAGAGCATAAAAACAAGATGTTGCTGCTTTGAGGCAGTAAAGTGATGAAAGCATCAGGTATTCATGAAAATGTCATCAAACTTGTAAGAAGTGTGTCCTAAGACACTTTCTTTGGTTGAAAACCCTGAAAAAAAAGGTTTTGTTTAGTAAGTTGCACTTTTGGTCTCTCTGCGGGCTGAAAATCAGTTTAAGAGCATAAAAACAAGATGTTGCTGCTTTGAGGCAGTAAAGTGATGAAAGCATCAGGTATTCATGAAAATGTCATCAAACTTGTAAGAAGTGTGTCCTAAGACACTTTCTTTGGTTGAAAACCTGAAAAAAAGGTTTTGTTTGAAAAGTTGCACTTTTGGTCTCTCTGCGGGCTGAAAATCAGTTTAAGAGCATAAAAACAAGATGTTGCTGCTTTGAGGCAGTAAAGTGATGAAAGCATCAGGTATTCATGAAAATGTCATCAAACTTAAGAAGTGTGTCCTAAGACACTTTCTTTGGTTGAAAACCCTGAAAAAAAAGGTTTTGTTTAGTAAGTTGCACTTTTGGTCTCTCTGCGGGCTGAAAATCAGTTTAAGAGCATAAAAACAAGATGTTGCTGCTTTGAGGCAGTAAAGTGATGAAAGCATCAGGTATTCATGAAAATGTCATCAAACTTGTAAGAAGTGTGTCCTAAGACACTTTCTTTGGTTGAAAACCCTGAAAAAAAGGTTTTGTTTAGTAAAATACACTTTTGGTCTCTCTGCGGGCTGAAAATCAGTTTAAGAGCATAAAAACAAGATGTTGCTGCTTTGAGGCAGTAAAGTGATGAAAGCATCAGGTATTCATGAAAATGTCATCAAACTTGTAAGAAGTGTGTCCTAAGACACTTTCTTTGGTTGAAAATCCCTCAAAAAGGTTTTGTTTAGTAAAATGCACTTTTGGTCTCTCTGCGGGCTGAAAATCAGTTTAAGAGCATAAAAACAAGATGTTGCTGCTTTGAGGCAGTAAAGTGATGAAAGCATCAGGTATTCATGAAAATGTCATCAAACTTGTAAGAAGTGTGTCCTAAGACACTTTCTTTGGTTGAAAACCCCCCAAAAAGGTTTTGTTTAGTAAAGTTGCACTTTTGGTCTCTCTGCGGGCTGAAAATCAGTTTAAGAGCATAAAAACAAGATGTTGCTGCTTTGAGGCAGTAAAGTGATGAAAGCATCAGGTATTCATGAAAATGTCATCAAACTTGTGTAAGAAAGTGTGTCCTAAGACACTTTCTTTGGTTGAAAACCTGAAAAAAAAGGTTTTGTTTAGTAAGTTGCACTTTTGGTCTCTCTGCGGGCTGAAAATCAGTTTAAGAGCATAAAAACAAGATGTTGCTGCTTTGAGGCAGTAAAAGTGATGAAAGCATCAGGTATTCATGAAAATGTCATCAAACTTGTAAGAAGTGTGTCCTAAGACACTTTCTTTGGTTGAAAACCCTGAAAAAAAAAGGTTTTGTTTAGTAAGTTGCACTTTTGGTCTCTCTGCGGGCTGAAAATCAGTTTAAGAGCATAAAAACAAGATGTTGCTGCTTTGAGGCAGTAAAGTGATGAAAGCATCAGGTATTCATGAAAATGTCATCAAACTTGTAGAAGTGTGTCCTAAGACACTTTCTTTGGTTGAAAACCCTGGAAAAAAGGTTTTGTTTAGTAAGTTGCACTTTTGGTCTCTCTGCGGGCTGAAAATCAGTTTAAGAGCATAAAAACAAGATGTTGCTGCTTTGAGGCAGTAAAGTGATGAAAGCATCAGGTATTCATGAAAATGTCATCAAACTTGTAAGAAGTGTGTCCTAAGACACTTTCTTTGGTTGAAAACCTGAAAAAAAAGGTTTTGTTTAGTAAATGCACTTTTGGTCTCTCTGCGGGCTGAAAATCAGTTTAAGAGCATAAAAACAAGATGTTGCTGCTTTGAGGCAGTAAAAGTGATGAAAGCATCAGGTATTCATGAAAATGTCATCAAACTTGTAAGAAGTGTGTCCTAAGACACTTTCTTTGGTTGAAAACCCTGAAAAAAAAGGTTTTGTTTAGTAAAATGCACTTTTGGTCTCTCTGCGGGCTGAAAATCAGTTTAAGAGCATAAAAACAAGATGTTGCTGCTTTGAGGCAGTAAAGTGATGAAAGCATCAGGTATTCATGAAAATGTCATCAAACTTGTAAGAAGTGTGTCCTAAGACACTTTCTTTGGTTGAAAACCCTGAAAAAAAAGGTTTTGTTTAGTAAAATGCACTTTTGGTCTCTCTGCGGGCTGAAAATCAGTTTAAGAGCATAAAAACAAGATGTTGCTGCTTTGAGGCAGTAAAGTGATGAAAGCATCAGGTATTCATGAAAATGTCATCAAACTTGTAAGAAGTGTGTCCTAAGACACTTTCTTTGGTTGAAAACCCTGAAAAAAAAGGTTTTGTTTAGTAAGTTGCACTTTTGGTCTCTCTGCGGGCTGAAAATCAGTTTAAGAGCATAAAAACAAGATGTTGCTGCTTTGAGGCAGTAAAGTGATGAAAGCATCAGGTATTCATGAAAATGTCATCAAACTTGTAGAAGTGTGTCCTAAGACACTTTCTTTGGTTGAAAACCCTGAAAAAAAAGGTTTTGTTTAGTAAGTTGCACTTTTGGTCTCTCTGCGGGCTGAAAATCAGTTTAAGAGCATAAAAACAAGATGTTGCTGCTTTGAGGCAGTAAAGTGATGAAAGCATCAGGTATTCATGAAAATGTCATCAAACTTGTAAGAAGTGTGTCCTAAGACACTTTCTTTGGTTGAAAACTCAGAAAAAAGGTTTTGTTTAGTAAGTTGCACTTTTGGTCTCTCTGCGGGCTGAAAATCAGTTTAAGAGCATAAAAACAAGATGTTGCTGCTTTGAGGCAGTAAAGTGATGAAAGCATCAGGTATTCATGAAAATGTCATCAAACTTGTAAGAAGTGTGTCCTAAGACACTTTCTTTGGTTGAAAACCCTGAACAAAAAGGTTTTGTTTAGTAAAATGCACTTTTGGTCTCTCTGCGGGCTGAAAATCAGTTTAAGAGCATAAAAACAAGATGTTGCTGCTTTGAGGCAGTAAAGTGATGAAAGCATCAGGTATTCATGAAAATGTCATCAAACTTGTAAGAAGTGTGTCCTAAGACACTTTCTTTGGTTGAAAACCCTGAAAAAAAAGGTTTTGTTTAGTAAGTTGCACTTTTGGTCTCTCTGCGGGCTGAAAATCAGTTTAAGAGCATAAAACAAGATGTTGCTGCTTTGAGGCAGTAAAAGTAATGAAAGCATCAGGTATTCATGAAAATGTCATCAAACTTGTAAGAAGTGTGTCCTAAGACACTTTCTTTGGTTGAAAACCCTGAAAAAAAGGTTTTGTTTAGTAAAATACACTTTTGGTCTCTCTGCGGGCTGAAAATCAGTTTAAGAGCATAAAAACAAGATGTTGCTGCTTTGAGGCAGTAAAGTGATGAAAGCATCAGGTATTCATGAAAATGTCATCAAACTTGTAAGAAGTGTGTCCTAAGACACTTTCTTTGGTTGAAAACCCTGAGAAAAAAGGTTTTGTTTAGAAAGTTGCACTTTTGGTCTCTCTGCGGGCTGAAAATCAGTTTAAGAGCATAAAAACAAGATGTTGCTGCTTTGAGGCAGTAAAGTGATGAAAGCATCAGGTATTCATGAAAATGTCATCAAACTTGTAAGAAGTGTGTCCTAAGACACTTTCTTTGGTTGAAAACCCTGAAAAAAAGGTTTTGTTTAGTAAAATACACTTTTGGTCTCTCTGCGGGCTGAAAATCAGTTTAAGAGCATAAAAACAAGATGTTGCTGCTTTGAGGCAGTAAAATGATGAAAGCATCAGGTATTCATGAAAATGTCATCAAACTTGTAAGAAGTGTGTCCTAAGACACTTTCTTTGGTTGAAAACCTGAAAAAAAGGTTTTGTTTAGTAAAATGCACTTTTGGTCTCTCTCGGGGGTGAAAATCAGTTTAAGAGCATAAAAACAAGATGTTGCTGCTTTGAGGCAGTAAAGTGATGAAAGCATCAGGTATTCATGAAAATGTCATCAAACTTGTAAGAAGTGTGTCCTAAGACACTTTCTTTGGTTGAAAACCCTGAAAAAAAAGGTTTTGTTTAGTAAAAATGCACTTTTGGTCTCTCTGCGGGCTGAAAATCAGTTTAAGAGCATAAAAACAAGATGTTGCTGCTTTGAGGCAGTAAAGTGATGAAAGCATCAGGTATTCATGAAAATGTCATCAAACTTGTAAGAAGTGTGTCCTAAGACACTTTCTTTGGTTTGAAAACCCTGAAAAAAAGGTTTTGTTTAGTAAGTTGCACTTTTGGTCTCTCTGCGGGCTGAAAATCAGTTTAAGAGCATAAAAACAAGATGTTGCTGCTTTGAGGCAGTAAAGTGATGAAAGCATCAGGTATTCATGAAAATGTCATCAAACTTGTAAGAAGTGTGTCCTAAGACACTTTCTTTGGTTGAAAACCCTGAAAAAAAAGGTTTTGTTTAGTAAATGCACTTTTGGTCTCTCTGCGGGCTGAAAATCAGTTTAAGAGCATAAAAACAAGATGTTGCTGCTTTGAGGCAGTAAAGTGATGAAAGCATCAGGTATTCATGAAAATGTCATCAAACTTGTAAGAAGTGTGTCCTAAGACACTTTCTTTGGTTGAAAACCCTGAAAAAAAAGGTTTTGTTTAGTAAGTTGCACTTTTGGTCTCTCTGCGGGCTGAAAATCAGTTTAAGAGCATAAAAACAAGATGTTGCTGCTTTGAGGCAGTAAAGTGATGAAAGCATCAGGTATTCATGAAAATGTCATCAAACTTGTAGAAGTGTGTCCTAAGACACTTTCTTTCGTTGAAAACCCTGAAAAAAGGTTTTGTTTAGGTAAATCCACTTTTGGTCTCTCTGCGGGCTGAAAATCAGTTTAAGAGCATAAAAACAAGATGTTGCTGCTTTGAGGCAGTAAAGTGATGAAAGCATCAGGTATTCATGAAAATGTCATCAAACTTGTAAGAAGTGTGTCCTAAGACACTTTCTTTGGTTGAAAACCCTGAAAAAAAAGGTTTTGTTTAGTAAGTTGCACTTTTGGTCTCTCTGCGGGCTGAAAATCAGTTTAAGAGCATATAAACAAGATGTTGCTGCTTTGAGGCAGTAAAGTGATGAAAGCATCAGGTATTCATGAAAATGTCATCAAACTTGTAAGAAGTGTGTCCTAAGACACTTTCTTTGGTTGAAAACCCTGAAAAAAAGGTTTTGTTTAGTAAAATACACTTTTGGTCTCTCTGCGGGCTGAAAATCAGTTTAAGAGCATAAAAACAAGATGTTGCTGCTTTGAGGCAGTAAAGTGATGAAAGCATCAGGTATTCATGAAAATGTCATCAAACTTGTAAGAAGTGTGTCCTAAGAGACTTTCTTTGGTTGAAAACCCTGAAAAAAAGGTTTTGTTTAGTAAGTTGCACTTTTGGTCTCTCTGCGGGCTGAAAATCAGTTTAAGAGCATAAAAACAAGATGTTGCTGCTTTGAGGCAGTAAAGTGATGAAAGCATCAGGTATTCATGAAAATGTCATCAAACTTGTAAGAAGTGTGTCCTAAGACACTTTCTTTGGTTGAAAACCCAGAAAAAAAGGTTTTGTTTAGTAAGTTGCACTTTTGGTCTCTCTGCGGGCTGAAAATCAGTTTAAGAGCATAAAAACAAGATGTTGCTGCTTTGAGGCAGTAAAGTGATGAAAGCATCAGGTATTCATGAAAATGTCATCAAACTTGTAAGAAGTGTGTCCTAAGACACTTTCTTTGGTTGAAAACCCTGAAAAAAAAGGTTTTGTTTAGTAAAATGCACTTTTGGTCTCTCTGCGGGCTGAAAATCAGTTTAAGAGCATAAAAACAAGATGTTGCTGCTTTGAGGCAGTAAAAGTGATGAAAGCATCAGGTATTCATGAAAATGTCATCAAACTTGTAGAAGTGTGTCCTAAGACACTTTCTTTGGTTGAAAACCCTGAAAAAAAGGTTTTGTTTAGTAAGTTGCACTTTTGGTCTCTCTGCGGGCTGAAAATCAGTTTAAGAGCATAAAAACAAGATGTTGCTGCTTTGAGGCAGTAAAGTGATGAAAGCATCAGGTATTCATGAAAATGTCATCAAACTTGTAAGAAGTGTGTCCTAAGACACTTTCTTTGGTTGAAAACCCAGAAAAAAGGTTTTGTTTAGTAAGTTGCACTTTTGGTCTCTCTGCGGGCTGAAAATCAGTTTAAGAGCATAAAAACAAGATGTTGCTGCTTTGAGGCAGTAAAGTGATGAAAGCATCAGGTATTCATGAAAATGTCATCAAACTTGTAAGAAGTGTGTCCTAAGACACTTTCTTTGGTTGAAAACCCTGAAAAAAAGGTTTTGTTTAGTAAAATACACTTTTGGTCTCTCTGCGGGCTGAAAATCAGTTTAAGAGCATAAAAACAAGATGTTGCTGCTTTGAGGCAGTAAAGTGATGAAAGCATCAGGTATTCATGAAAATGTCATCAAACTTGTAGAAGTGTGTCCTAAGACACTTTCTTTGGTTGAAAACCCTAAAAAAAAGGTTTTGTTTAGTAAGTTGCACTTTTGGTCTCTCTGCGGGCTGAAAATCAGTTTAAGAGCATAAAAACAAGATGTTGCTGCTTTGAGGCAGTAAAAGTGATGAAAGCATCAGGTATTCATGAAAATGTCATCAAACTTGTAAGAAGTGTGTCCTAAGACACTTTCTTTGGTTGAAAACCCAGAAAAAAAGGTTTTGTTTAGTAAGTTGCACTTTTGGTCTCTCTGCGGGCTGAAAATCAGTTTAAGAGCATAAAAACAAGATGTTGCTGCTTTGAGGCAGTAAAGTGATGAAAGCATCAGGTATTCATGAAAATGTCATCAAACTTGTAAGAAGTGTGTCCTAAGACACTTTCTTTGGTTGAAAACCCTGAAAAAAAGGTTTTGTTTAGTAAAATACACTTTTGGTCTCTCTGCGGGCTGAAAATCAGTTTAAGAGCATAAAAACAAGATGTTGCTGCTTTGAGGCAGAAAAGTGATGAAAGCATCAGGTATTCATGAAAATGTCATCAAACTTGTAAGAAGTGTGTCCTAAGACACTTTCTTTGGTTGAAAACCCAGAAAAAAGGTTTTGTTTAGTAAGTTGCACTTTTGGTCTCTCTGCGGGCTGAAAATCAGTTTAAGAGCATAAAAACAAGATGTTGCTGCTTTGAGGCAGTAAAGTGATGAAAGCATCAGGTATTCATGAAAATGTCATCAAACTTGTAAGAAGTGTGTCCTAAGACACTTTCTTTGGTTGAAAACCCTGAACAAAAAGGTTTTGTTTAGTAAAATACACTTTTGGTCTCTCTGCGGGCTGAAAAATCAGTTTAAGAGCATAAAAACAAGATGTTGCTGCTTTGAGGCAGTAAAGTGATGAAAGCATCAGGTATTCATGAAAATGTCATCAAACTTGTAAGAAGTGTGTCCTAAGACACTTTCTTTGGTTGAAAACCCAGAAAAAAAGGTTTTGTTTAGTAAGTTGCACTTTTGGTCTCTCTGCGGGCTGAAAATCAGTTTAAGAGCATAAAAACAAGATGTTGCTGCTTTGAGGCAGTAAAGTGATGAAAGCATCAGGTATTCATGAAAATGTCATCAAACTTGTAAGAAGTGTGTCCTAAGACACTTTCTTTGGTTGAAAACCCTGAAAAAAAAGGTTTTGTTTAGTAAAATACACTTTTTGTCTCTCTGCGGGCTGAAAATCAGTTTAAGAGCATAAAAACAAGATGTTGCTGCTTTGAGGCAGTAAAGTGATGAAAGCATCAGGTATTCATGAAAATGTCATCAAACTTGTAAGAAGTGTGTCCTAAGACACTTTCTTTGGTTGAAAACCCTGAAAAAAAAGGTTTTGTTTAGTAAGTTGCACTTTTGGTCTCTCTGCGGGCTGAAAATCAGTTTAAGAGCATAAAAACAAGATGTTGCTGCTTTGAGGCAGTAAAGTGATGAAAGCATCAGGTATTCATGAAAATGTCATCAAACTTGTAAGAAGTGTGTCCTAAGACACTTTCTTTGGTTGAAAACCTGAAAAAAAGGTTTTGTTTAGTAAAATGCACTTTTGGTCTCTCTGGGCTGAAAATCAGTTTAAGAGCATAAAAACAAGATGTTGCTGCTTTGAGGCAGTAAAGTGATGAAAGCATCAGGTATTCATGAAAATGTCATCAAACTTGTAAGAAGTGTGTCCTAAGACACTTTCTTTGGTTGAAAACCCAGAAAAAAAGGTTTTGTTTAGTAAGTTGCACTTTTGGTCTCTCTGCGGGCTGAAAATCAGTTTAAGAGCATAAAAACAAGATGTTGCTGCTTTGAGGCAGTAAAAGTGATGAAAGCATCAGGTATTCATGAAAATGTCATCAAACTTGTAAGAAGTGTGTCCTAAGACACTTTCTTTGGTTGAAAACCCTGAAAAAAAAGGTTTTGTTTAGTAAAATGCACTTTTGGTCTCTCTGCGGGCTGAAAATCAGTTTAAGAGCATAAAAACAAGATGTTGCTGCTTTGAGGCAGTAAAGTGATGAAAGCATCAGGTATTCATGAAAATGTCATCAAACTTGTAGAAGTGTGTCCTAAGACACTTTCTTTGGTTGAAAACCCTGAAAAAAAGGTTTTGTTTAGTAAGTTGCACTTTTGGTCTCTCTGCGGGCTGAAAATCAGTTTAAGAGCATAAAAACAAGATGTTGCTGCTTTGAGGCAGTAAAGTGATGAAAGCATCAGGTATTCATGAAAATGTCATCAAACTTGTAAGAAGTGTGTCCTAAGACACTTTCTTTGGTTGAAAACCCTGAAAAAAAGGTTTTGTTTAGTAAAATACACTTTTGGTCTCTCTGCGGGCTGAAAATCAGTTTAAGAGCATAAAAACAAGATGTTGCTGCTTTGAGGCAGTAAAGTGATGAAAGCATCAGGTATTCATGAAAATGTCATCAAACTTGTAAGAAGTGTGTCCTAAGACACTTTCTTTGGTTGAAAACCCTGAAAAAAAAGGTTTTGTTTAGTAAGTTGCACTTTTGGTCTCTCTCTGCGGGCTGAAAATCAGTTTAAGAGCATAAAAACAAGATGTTGCTGCTTTGAGGCAGTAAAGTGATGAAAGCATCAGGTATTCATGAAAATGTCATCAAACTTGTAAGAAGTGTGTCCTAAGACACTTTCTTTGGTTGAAAACCCTGAAAAAAAAGGTTTTGTTTAGTAAAATGCACTTTTGGTCTCTCTGCGGGCTGAAAATCAGTTTAAGAGCATAAAAACAAGATGTTGCTGCTTTGAGGCAGTAAAGTGATGAAAGCATCAGGTATTCATGAAAATGTCATCAAACTTGTAAGAAGTGTGTCCTAAGACACTTTCTTTGGTTGAAAACCCTGAAAAAAAAGGTTTTGTTTAGTAAGTTGCACTTTTGGTCTCTCTGCGGGCTGAAAATCAGTTTAAGAGCATAAAAACAAGATGTTGCTGCTTTGAGGCAGTAAAGTGATGAAAGCATCAGGTATTCATGAAAATGTCATCAAACTTGTAGAAGTGTGTCCTAAGACACTTTCTTTGGTTGAAAACCCTGAAAAAAAGGTTTTGTTTAGTAAAATGCACTTTTGGTCTCTCTGCGGGCTGAAAATCAGTTTAAGAGCATAAAACAAGATGTTGCTGCTTTGAGGCAGTAAAAGTGATGAAAAGCATCAGGTATTCATGAAAATGTCATCAAACTTGTAAGAAGTGTGTCTAAGACACTTTCTTTGGTTGAAAACCCTGAAAAAAAAGGTTTTGTTTAGTAAAATGCACTTTTGGTCTCTCTGCGGGCTGAAAATCAGTTTAAGAGCATAAAAACAAGATGTTGCTGCTTTGAGGCAGTAAAGTGATGAAAGCATCAGGTATTCATGAAAATGTCATCAAACTTGTAAGAAGTGTGTCCTAAGACACTTTCTTTGGTTGAAAACCTGAAAAAAAAGGTTTTGTTTAGTAAAATGCACTTTTGGTCTCTCTGCGGGCTGAAAATCAGTTTAAGAGCATAAAAACAAGATGTTGCTGCTTTGAGGCAGTAAAAGTGATGAAAGCATCAGGTATTCATGAAAATGTCATCAAACTTGTAAGAAGTGTGTCCTAAGACACTTTCTTTGGTTGAAAACCTGAAAAAAAGGTTTTGTTTAGTAAGTTGCACTTTTGGTCTCTCTGCGGGCTGAAAATCAGTTTAAGAGCATAAAAACAAGATGTTGCTGCTTTGAGGCAGTAAAAGTGATGAAAGCATCAGGTATTCATGAAAATGTCATCAAACTTGTAAGAAGTGTGTCCTAAGACACTTTCTTTGGTTGAAAACCCTGAAAAAAAGGTTTTGTTTAGTAAAATACACTTTTGGTCTCTCTGCGGGCTGAAAATCAGTTTAAGAGCATAAAAACAAGATGTTGCTGCTTTGAGGCAGTAAAGTGATGAAAGCATCAGGTATTCATGAAAATGTCATCAAACTTGTAAGAAGTGTGTCCTAAGACACTTTCTTTGGTTGAAAACCCTGAAAAAAAGGTTTTGTTTAGTAAGTTGCACTTTTGGTCTCTCTGCGGGCTGAAAATCAGTTTAAGAGCATAAAAACAAGATGTTGCTGCTTTGAGGCAGTAAAGTGATGAAAGCATCAGGTATTCATGAAAATGTCATCAAACTTGTAAGAAGTGTGTCCTAAGACACTTTCTTTGGTTGAAAACCCAGAAAAAAAGGTTTTGTTTAGTAAGTTGCACTTTTGGTCTCTCTGCGGGCTGAAAAATCAGTTTAAGAGCATAAAAACAAGATGTTGCTGCTTTGAGGCAGTAAAGTGATGAAAGCATCAGGTATTCATGAAAATGTCATCAAACTTGTAAGAAGTGTGTCCTAAGACACTTTCTTTGGTTGAAAACCCTGAAAAAAAAGGTTTTGTTTAGTAAAATACACTTTTGGTCTCTCTGCGGGCTGAAAATCAGTTTAAGAGCATAAAAACAAGATGTTGCTGCTTTGAGGCAGTAAAGTGATGAAAGCATCAGGTATTCATGAAAATGTCATCAAACTTGTAAGAAGTGTGTCCTAAGACACTTTCTTTGGTTGAAAACCCTGAAAAAAAGGTTTTGTTTAGTAAGTTGCACTTTTGGTCTCTCTGCGGGCTGAAAATCAGTTTAAGAGCATAAAAACAAGATGTTGCTGCTTTGAGGCAGTAAAAGTGATGAAAGCATCAGGTATTCATGAAAATGTCATCAAACTTGTAAGAAGTGTGTCCTAAGACACTTTCTTTGGTTGAAAACCCAGAAAAAAAGGTTTTGTTTAGTAAAAGTTGCACTTTTGGTCTCTCTGCGGGCTGAAAATCAGTTTAAGAGCATAAAAACAAGATGTTGCTGCTTTGAGGCAGTAAAGTGATGAAAGCATCAGGTATTCATGAAAATGTCATCAAACTTGTAAGAAGTGTGTCCTAAGACACTTTCTTTGGTTGAAAACCCTGAAAAAAAGGTTTTGTTTAGTAAAATACACTTTTGGTCTCTCTGCGGGCTGAAAATCAGTTTAAGAGCATAAAAACAAGATGTTGCTGCTTTGAGGCAGTAAAGTGATGAAAGCATCAGGTATTCATGAAAATGTCATCAAACTTGTAAGAAGTGTGTCCTAAGACACTTTCTTTGGTTGAATACCAGAAAAAAAGGTTTTGTTTAGTAAGTTGCACTTTTGGTCTCTCTGCGGGCTGAAAATCAGTTTAAGAGCATAAAAACAAGATGTTGCTGCTTTGAGGCAGTAAAGTGATGAAAGCATCAGGTATTCATGAAAATGTCATCAAACTTGTAAGAAGTGTGTCCTAAGACACTTTCTTTGGTTGAAAACCCTGAAAAAAAGGTTTTGTTTAGTAAATGCACTTTTGGTCTCTCTGCGGGCTGAAAATCAGTTTAAGAGCATAAAAACAAGATGTTGCTGCTTTGAGGCAGTAAAGTGATGAAAGCATCAGGTATTCATGAAAATGTCATCAAACTTGTAAGAAGTGTGTCCTAAGACTCTTTCTTTGGTTTAAATACCCAGAAAAAAGGTTTTGTTTAGTAAGTTGCACTTTTGGTCTCTCTGCGGGCTGAAAATCAGTTTAAGAGCATAAAAACAAGATGTTGCTGCTTTGAGGCAGTAAAGTGATGAAAGCATCAGGTATTCATGAAAATGTCATCAAACTTGTAAGAAGTGTGTCCTAAGACACTTTCTTTGGTTGAAAACCCTGAAAAAAAGGTTTTGTTTAGTAAAATACACTTTTGGTCTCTCTGCGGGCTGAAAATCAGTTTAAGAGCATAAAAACAAGATGTTGCTGCTTTGAGGCAGTAAAGTGATGAAAGCATCAGGTATTCATGAAAATGTCATCAAACTTGTAAGAAGTGTGTCCTAAGACACTTTCTTTGGTTGAAAACCCAGAAAAAAAGGTTTTGTTTAGTAAAGTTGCACTTTTGGTCTCTCTGCGGGCTGAAAATCAGTTTAAGAGCATAAAAACAAGATGTTGCTGCTTTGAGGCAGTAAAGTGATGAAAGCATCAGGTATTCATGAAAATGTCATCAAACTTGTAAGAAGTGTGTCCTAAGACACTTTCTTTGGTTGAAAACCCTGAAAAAAAAGTTTTGTTTAGTAAAATGCACTTTTGGTCTCTCTGCGGGCTGAAAATCAGTTTAAGAGCATAAAAACAAGATGTTGCTGCTTTGAGGCAGTAAAGTGATGAAAGCATCAGGTATTCATGAAAATGTCATCAAACTTGTAAGAAGTGTGTCCTAAGACACTTTCTTTGGTTGAAAACCCAGAAAAAAAGGTTTTGTTTAGTAAGTTGCACTTTTGGTCTCACTGCGGGCTAAAAATCAGTTTAAGAGCATAAAAACAAGATGTTGCTGCTTTGAGGCAGTAAAGTGATGAAAGCATCAGGTATTCATGAAAATGTCATCAAACTTGTAAGAAGTGTGTCCTAAGACACTTTCTTTGGTTGAAAACCCTGAAAAAAAAGGTTTTGTTTAGTAAAATGCACTTTTGGTCTCTCTGCGGGCTGAAAATCAGTTTAAGAGCATAAAAACAAGATGTTGCTGCTTTGAGGCAGTAAAGTGATGAAAGCATCAGGTATTCATGAAAATGTCATCAAACTTGTAAGAAGTGTGTCCTAAGACACTTTCTTTAGTTGAAAACCCCTGAGAAAAAAGGTTTTGTTTAGTAAGTTGCACTTTTGGTCTCTCTGCGGGCTGAAAATCAGTTTAAGAGCATAAAAACAAGATGTTGCTGCTTTGAGGCAGTAAAGTGATGAAAGCATCAGGTATTCATGAAAATGTCATCAAACTTGTAAGAAGTGTGTCCTAAGACACTTTCTTTGGTTGAAAACCCTGAAAAAAAAAGGTTTTGTTTAGTAAAATACACTTTTGGTCTCTCTGCGGGCTGAAAATCAGTTTAAGAGCATAAAAACAAGATGTTGCTGCTTTGAGGCAGTAAAGTGATGAAAGCATCAGGTATTCATGAAAATGTCATCAAACTTGTAGAAGTGTGTCCTAAGACACTTTCTTTGGTTGAAAACCCTGAAAAAAAGGTTTTGTTTAGTAAGTTGCACTTTTGGTCTCTCTGCGGGCTGAAAATCAGTTTAAGAGCATAAAAACAAGATGTTGCTGCTTTGAGGCAGTAAAGTGATGAAAGCATCAGGTATTCATGAAAATGTCATCAAACTTGTAAGAAGTGTGTCCTAAGACACTTTCTTTGGTTGAAAACCCTGAAAAAAGGTTTTGTTTAGTAAAATCCACTTTTGGTCTCTCTGCGGGCTGAAAATCAGTTTAAGAGCATAAAAACAAGATGTTGCTGCTTTGAGGCAGTAAAGTGATGAAAGCATCAGGTATTCATGAAAATGTCATCAAACTTGTAAGAAGTGTGTCCTAAGACACTTTCTTTGGTTGAAAACCAGAAAAAAAGGTTTTGTTTAGTAAGTTGCACTTTTGGTCTCTCTGCGGGCTGAAAATCAGTTTAAGAGCATAAAAACAAGATGTTGCTGCTTTGAGGCAGTAAAAGTGATGAAAGCATCAGGTATTCATGAAAATGTCATCAAACTTGTAAGAAGTGTGTCCTAAGACACTTTCTTTGGTTGAAAACCCTGAAAAAAAAGGTTTTGTTTAGTAAAATGCACTTTTGGTCTCTCTGCGGGCTGAAAATCAGTTTAAGAGCATAAAAACAAGATGTTGCTGCTTTGAGGCAGTAAAGTGATGAAAGCATCAGGTATTCATGAAAATGTCATCAAACTTGTAAGAAGTGTGTCCTAAGACACTTTCTTTGGTTGAAAACCCTGAAAAAAAAGGTTTTGTTTAGTAAAAGTTGCACTTTTGGTCTCTCTGCGGGCTGAAAATCAGTTTAAGAGCATAAAAACAAGATGTTGCTGCTTTGAGGCAGTAAAGTGATGAAAGCATCAGGTATTCATGAAAATGTCATCAAACTTGTAGAAGTGTGTCCTAAGACACTTTCTTGTTGAAAAACCCTGAAAAAAAAGGTTTTGTTTAGTAAAATACACTTTTGGTCTCTCTGCGGGCTGAAAATCAGTTTAAGAGCATAAAAACAAGATGTTGCTGCTTTGAGGCAGTAAAGTGATGAAAGCATCAGGTATTCATGAAAATGTCATCAAACTTGTAAGAAGTGTGTCCTAAGACACTTTCTTTGGTTGAAAACCCAGAAAAAAAGGTTTTGTTTAGTAAGTTGCACTTTTGGTCTCTCTGCGGGCTGAAAATCAGTTTAAGAGCATAAAAACAAGATGTTGCTGCTTTGAGGCAGTAAAGTGATGAAAGCATCAGGTATTCATGAAAATGTCATCAAACTTGTAAGAAGTGTGTCCTAAGACACTTTCTTTGGTTGAAAACCCTGAAAAAAAGGTTTTGTTTAGTAAAATACACTTTTGGTCTCTCTGCGGGCTGAAAATCAGTTTAAGAGCATAAAAACAAGATGTTGCTGCTTTGAGGCAGTAAAGTGATGAAAGCATCAGGTATTCATGAAAATGTCATCAAACTTGTAAGAAGTGTGTCCTAAGACACTTTCTTTGGTTGAAAACCCAGAAAAAAGGTTTTGTTTAGTAAGTTGCACTTTTGGTCTCTCTGCGGGCTGAAAATCAGTTTAAGAGCATAAAAACAAGATGTTGCTGCTTTGAGGCAGTAAAGTGATGAAAGCATCAGGTATTCATGAAAATGTCATCAAACTTGTAAGAAGTGTGTCCTAAGACACTTTCTTTGGTTGAAAACCCTGAAAAAAAGGTTTTGTTTAGTAAAATACACTTTTGGTCTCTCTGCGGGCTGAAAATCAGTTTAAGAGCATAAAAACAAGATGTTGCTGCTTTGAGGCAGTAAAAGTGATGAAAGCATCAGGTATTCATGAAAATGTCATCAAACTTGTAAGAAGTGTGTCCTAAGACACTTTCTTTGGTTGAAAACCCTGAAAAAAAGGTTTTGTTTAGTAAAATACACTTTTGGTCTCTCTGCGGGCTGAAAATCAGTTTAAGAGCATAAAAACAAGATGTTGCTGCTTTGAGGCAGTAAAGTGATGAAAGCATCAGGTATTCATGAAAATGTCATCAAACTTGTAAGAAGTGTGTCCTAAGACACTTTCTTTGGTTGAAACCCAGAAAAAAGGTTTTGTTTAGTAAGTTGCACTTTTGGTCTCTCTGCGGGCTGAAAATCAGTTTAAGAGCATAAAAAACAAGATGTTGCTGCTTTGAGGCAGTAAAGTGATGAAAGCATCAGGTATTCATGAAAATGTCATCAAACTTGTAAGAAGTGTGTCCTAAGACACTTTCTTTGGTTGAAAACCCTGAAAAAAAAGGTTTGTTTAGTAAGTGCCACTTTTGGTCTCTCTGCGGGCTGAAAATCAGTTTAAGAGCATAAAAACAAGATGTTGCTGCTTTGAGGCAGTAAAGTGATGAAAGCATCAGGTATTCATGAAAATGTCATCAAACTTGTAAGAAGTGTGTCCTAAGACACTTTCTTTGGTTGAAAACCCTGAAAAAAAGGTTTTGTTTAGTAAGTTGCACTTTTGGTCTCTCTGCGGGCTGAAAATCAGTTTAAGAGCATAAAAACAAGATGTTGCTGCTTTGAGGCAGTAAAGTGATGAAAGCATCAGGTATTCATGAAAATGTCATCAAACTTGTAAGAAGTGTGTCCTAAGACACTTTCTTTGGTTGAAACCCTGAAAAAAAAGGTTTTGTTTAGTAAAATGCACTTTTGGTCTCTCTCTGCGGGCTGAAAATCAGTTTAAGAGCATAAAAACAAGATGTTGCTGCTTTGAGGCAGTAAAGTGATGAAAGCATCAGGTATTCATGAAAATGTCATCAAACTTGTAAGAAGTGTGTCCTAAGACACTTTCTTTGGTTGAAAACCCTGAAAAAAAGGTTTTGTTTAGTAAGTTGCACTTTTGGTCTCTCTGCGGGCTGAAAATCAGTTTAAGAGCATAAAAACAAGATGTTGCTGCTTTGAGGCAGTAAAAGTGATGAAAGCATCAGGTATTCATGAAAATGTCATCAAACTTGTAAGAAGTGTGTCCTAAGACACTTTCTTTGGTTGAAAACCCTGAAAAAAGGTTTTGTTTAGTAAAATACACTTTTGGTCTCTCTGCGGGCTGAAAATCAGTTTAAGAGCATAAAAACAAGATGTTGCTGCTTTGAGGCAGTAAAGTGATGAAAGCATCAGGTATTCATGAAAATGTCATCAAACTTGTAAGAAGTGTGTCCTAAGACACTTTCTTTGGTTGAAAACCCTGAAAAAAAGGTTTTGTTTAGTAAATTGCACTTTTGGTCTCTCTGCGGGCTGAAAATCAGTTTAAGAGCATAAAAACAAGATGTTGCTGCTTTGAGGCAGTAAAGTGATGAAAGCATCAGGTATTCATGAAAATGTCATCAAACTTGTAAGAAGTGTGTCCTAAGACACTTTCTTTGGTTGAAAACCCTGAAAAAAAGGTTTTGTTTAGTAAAATACACTTTTGGTCTCTCTGCGGGCTGAAAATCAGTTTAAGAGCATAAAAACAAGATGTTGCTGCTTTGAGGCAGTAAAGTGATGAAAGCATCAGGTATTCATGAAAATGTCATCAAACTTGTAAGAAGTGTGTCCTAAGACACTTTCTTTGGTTGAAAACCCTGAAAAAAAAGGTTTTGTTTAGTAAGTTGCACTTTTGGTCTCTCTGCGGGCTGAAAATCAGTTTAAGAGCATAAAAACAAGATGTTGCTGCTTTGAGGCAGTAAAGTGATGAAAGCATCAGGTATTCATGAAAATGTCATCAAACTTATAAGAAGTGTGTCCTAAGACACTTTCTTTGGTTGAAAACCCAGAAAAAAGGTTTTGTTTAGTAAGTTGCACTTTTGGTGTCTCTGCGGGCTGAAAATCAGTTTAAGAGCATAAAAACAAGATGTTGCTGCTTTGAGGCAGTAAAGTGATGAAAGCATCAGGTATTCATGAAAATGTCATCAAACTTGTAAGAAGTGTGTCCTAAGACACTTTCTTTGGTTGAAACCCCTGAAAAAAAGGTTTTGTTTAGTAAAATACACTTTTGGTCTCTCTGCGGGCTGAAAATCAGTTTAAGAGCATAAAAACAAGATGTTGCTGCTTTGAGGCAGTAAAGTGATGAAAGCATCAGGTATTCATGAAAATGTCATCAAACTTGTAAGAAGTGTGTCCTAAGACACTTTCTTTGGTTGAAAACCCTGAAAAAAAGGTTTTGTTTAGTAAGTTGCACTTTTGGTCTCTCTGCGGGCTGAAAATCAGTTTAAGAGCATAAAAACAAGATGTTGCTGCTTTGAGGCAGTAAAGTGATGAAAGCATCAGGTATTCATGAAAATGTCATCAAACTTGTAAGAAGTGTGTCCTAAGACACTTTCTTTGGTTGAAAACCCAGAAAAAAAGGTTTTGTTTAGTAAGTTGCACTTTTGGTCTCTCTGCGGGCTGAAAATCAGTTTAAGAGCATAAAAACAAGATGTTGCTGCTTTGAGGCAGTAAAGTGATGAAAGCATCAGGTATTCATGAAAATGTCATCAAACTTGTAAGAAGTGTGTCCTAAGACAATTTCTTTGGTTGAAAACCCTGAAAAAAAGGTTTTGTTTAGTAAATTGCACTTTTGGTCTCTCTGCGGGCTGAAAATCAGTTTAAGAGCATAAAAACAAGATGTTGCTGCTTTGAGGCAATAAAGTGATGAAAGCATCAGGTATTCATGAAAATGTCATCAAACTTGTAAGAAGTGTGTCCTAAGACACTTTCTTTGGTTGAAAACCCTGAAAAAAAAGGTTTTGTTTAGTAAGTTGCACTTTTGGTCTCTCTGCGGGCTGAAAATCAGTTTAAGAGCATAAAAACAAGATGTTGCTGCTTTGAGGCAGTAAAGTGATGAAAGCATCAGGTATTCATGAAAATGTCATCAAACTTGTAGAAGAAGTGTGTCCTAAGACACTTTCTTTGGTTGAAAACCCAGAAAAAAAGGTTTTGTTTAGTAAGTTGCACTTTTGGTCTCTCTGCGGGCTGAAAATCAGTTTAAGAGCATAAAAACAAGATGTTGCTGCTTTGAGGCAGTAAAGTGATGAAAGCATCAGGTATTCATGAAAATGTCATCAAACTTGTAGGAAGTGTGTCCTATGACACTTTCTTTGGTTTAAAACCCTGAAAAAAAAGTTTTGATTAGTAAAACGCACTTTTGGTACCTCTGCGGGGAGAAAATCAGTTCAAGAGCATAAAACAAGATGTTGCTGCTTTGAGGCAGTAAAGTGATGAAAGCATCAGGTATTCATGAAAATGTCATCAAACTTGTAAGAAGTGTGTCCTAAGACACTTTCTTTGGTTGAAAACCCAGAAAAAGGTTTTGTTTAGTAAGTTGCACTTTTGGTCTCTCTGCGGGCTGAAAATCAGTTTAAGAGCATAAAAACAAGATGTTGCTGCTTTGAGGCAGTAAAAGTGGTGAAAGCATCAGGTATTCATGAAAATGTCATCAAACTTGTAAGAAGTGTGTCCTAAGACACTTTCTTTGGTTGAAAACCCTGAAAAAAAGGTTTTGTTTAGTAAAATACACTTTTGGTCTCTCTGCGGGCTGAAAATCAGTTTAAGAGCATAAAAACAAGATGTTGCTGCTTTGAGGCAGTAAAGTGATGAAAGCATCAGGTATTCATGAAAATGTCATCAAACTTGTAAGAAGTGTGTCCTAAGACACTTTCTTTGGTTGAAAACCCTGAAAAAAAAGGTTTTGTTTAGTAAAATACACTTTTGGTCTCTCTGCGGGCTGAAAATCAGTTTAAGAGCATAAAAACAAGATGTTGCTGCTTTGAGGCAGTAAAGTGATGAAAGCATCAGGTATTCATGAAAATGTCATCAAACTTGTAAGAAGTGTGTCCTAAGACACTTTCTTTGGTTGAAAACCCTGAAAAAAAGGTTTTGTTTAGTAAGTTGCACTTTTGGTCTCTCTGCGGGCTGAAAATCAGTTTAAGAGCATAAAAACAAGATGTTGCTGCTTTGAGGCAGTAAAGTGATGAAAGCATCAGGTATTCATGAAAATGTCATCAAACTTGTAAGAAGTGTGTCCTAAGACACTTTCTTTGGTTGAAAACCCTGAAAAAAAAGGTTTTGTTTAGTAAAATACACTTTTGGTCTCTCTGCGGGCTGAAAATCAGTTTAAGAGCATAAAAACAAGATGTTGCTGCTTTGAGGCAGTAAAGTGATGAAAGCATCAGGTATTCATGAAAATGTCATCAAACTTGTAAGAAGTGTGTCCTAAGACACTTTCTTTGGTTGAAAACCCTGAAAAAAAAGGTTTTGTTTAGTAAGTTGCACTTTTGGTCTCTCTCTGCGGGCTGAAAATCAGTTTAAGAGCATAAAAACAAGATGTTGCTGCTTTGAGGCAGTAAAGTGATGATGAAAAGCATCAGGTATTCATGAAAATGTCATCAAACTTGTAAGAAGTGTGTCCTAGGAAACTTTCTTTGCTTGAAAACCCTGAAAGAAAGGTTTTGTTTAGTTAAATACACTTTTGGTCTCTCTGCGCACTCACAATCAGTCTTAGAGCATAAAAACAAGATGTTGCTGCTTTGAGGCAGTAAAAGTGATGAAAGCATCAGGTATTCATGAAAATGTCATCAAACTTGTGTAAGAAGTGTGTCCTAAGACACTTTCTTTGGTTGAACCCTGAAAAAAAAGGTTTTGTTTAGTAAGTTGCACTTTTGGTCTCTCTGCGGGCTGAAAATCAGTTTAAGAGCATAAAAACAAGATGTTGCTGCTTTGAGGCAGTAAAGTGATGAAAGCATCAGGTATTCATGAAAATGTCATCAAACTTGTAAGAAGTGTGTCCTAAGACACTTTCTTTGGTTGAAAACCCTGAAAAAAAGGTTTTGTTTAGTAAAATACACTTTTGGTCTCTCTGCGGGCTGAAAATCAGTTTAAGAGCATAAAAACAAGATGTTGCTGCTTTGAGGCAGTAAAGTGATGAAAGCATCAGGTATTCATGAAAATGTCATCAAACTTGTAAGAAGTGTGTCCTAAGACACTTTCTTTGGTTGAAAACCCTGAAAAAAAGGTTTTGTTTAGTAAGTTGCACTTTTGGTCTCTCTGCGGGCTGAAAATCAGTTTAAGAGCATAAAAACAAGATGTTACTGCTTTGAGGCAGTAAAGTGATGAAAGCATCAGGTATTCATGAAAATGTCATCAAACTTAAGAAGTGTGTCCTAAGACACTTTCTTTGGTTGAAAACCCAGAAAAAAAGGTTTTGTTTAGTAAAATGCTCTTTTGGTCTCTCTGCGGGCTGAAAATCAGTTTAAGAGCATAAAAACAAGATGTTGCTGCTTTGAGGCAGTAAAGTGATGAAAGCATCAGGTATTCATGAAAATGTCATCAAACTTGTAAGAAGTGTGTCCTAAGACACTTTCTTTGGTTGAAAACCCTGAAAAAAAAGGTTTTGTTTAGTAAGTTGCACTTTTGGTCTCTCTGCTTGGGCTGAAAATCAGTTTAAGAGCATAAAAACAAGATGTTGCTGCTTTGAGGCAGTAAAGTGATGAAAGCATCAGGTATTCATGAAAATGTCATCAAACTTGTAGAAGTGTGTCCTAAGACACTTTCTTTGGTTGAATAACCAGAAAAAAGGTTTTGTTTAGTAAGTTGCACTTTTGGTCTCTCTGCGGGCTGAAAATCAGTTTAAGAGCATAAAAACAAGATGTTGCTGCTTTGAGGCAGTAAAGTGATGAAAGCATCAGGTATTCATGAAAATGTCATCAAACTTGTAGGAAGTGTGTCCTAAGACACTTTCTTTGGTTGAATACCCAGAAAAAAGGTTTTTATTTAGTAAGTTGCACTTTTGGTCTCTCTGCGGGCTGAAAATCAGTTTAAGAGCATAAAAACAAGATGTTGCTGCTTTGAGGCAGTAAAGTGATGAAAGCATCAGGTATTCATGAAAATGTCATCAAACTTGTAAGAAGTGTGTCCTAAGACACTTTCTTTGGTTGAAAACCCAGAAAAAAAGGTTTTGTTTAGTAAGTTGCACTTTTGGTCTCTCTGCGGGCTGAAAATCAGTTTAAGAGCATAAAAACAAGATGTTGCTGCTTTGAGGCAGTAAAGTGATGAAAGCATCAGGTATTCATGAAAATGTCATCAAACTTGTAAGAAGTGTGTCCTAAGACACTTTCTTTGGTTGAAAACCCTGAAAAAAAGGTTTTGTTTAGTAAAATACACTTTTGGTCTCTCTGCGGGCTGAAAATCAGTTTAAGAGCATAAAAACAAGATGTTGCTGCTTTGAGGCAGTAAAAGTGATGAAAGCATCAGGTATTCATGAAAATGTCATCAAACTTGTAAGAAGTGTGTCCTAAGACACTTTCTTTGGTTGAAAACCCTGAAAAAAGGTTTTGTTTAGTAAGTTGCACTTTTGGTCTCTCTGCGGGCTGAAAATCAGTTTAAGAGCATAAAAACAAGATGTTACTGCTTTGAGGCAGTAAAGTGATGAAAGCATCAGGTATTCATGAAAATGTCATCAAACTTAATAAGTGTGTCCTAAGACACTTTCTTTGGTTGAAAACCCAGAAAAAAAGGTTTTGTTTAGTAAGTTGCACTTTTGGTCTCTCTGCGGGCTGAAAATCAGTTTAAGAGCATAAAAACAAGATGTTGCTGCTTTGAGGCAGTAAAGTGATGAAAGCATCAGGTATTCATGAAAATGTCATCAAACTTGTAAGAAGTGTGTCCTAAGACACTTTCTTTGGTTGAAAACCCTGAAAAAAAAGGTTTTGTTCAGTAAAATCCACTTTTGGTCTCTCTGCGGGCTGAAAATCAGTTTAAGAGCATAAAAACAAGATGTTGCTGCTTTGAGGCAGTAAAGTGATGAAAGCATCAGGTATTCATGAAAATGTCATCAAACTTGTAAGAAGTGTGTCCTAAGACACTTTCTTTGGTTGAAAACCAGAAAAAAGGTTTTGTTTAGTAAGTTGCACTTTTGGTCTCTCTGCGGGCTGAAAATCAGTTTAAGAGCATAAAAACAAGATGTTGCTGCTTTGAGGCAGTAAAGTGATGAAAGCATCAGGTATTCATGAAAATGTCATCAAACTTGTAAGTGTGTCCTAAGACACTTTCTTTGGTTGAAAACCCTGAAAAAAAGGTTTTGTTTAGTAAAATGCACTTTTGGTCTCTCTGCGGGCTGAAAATCAGTTTAAGAGCATAAAAACAAGATGTTGCTGCTTTGATGCAGTAAAGTGATGAAAGCATCAGGTATTCATGAAAATGTCATCAAACTTGTAAGAAGTGTGTCCTTAGACACTTTCTTTAGTTGAAAACCCAGAAAAAAAGGTTTTGTTTTGTAAAATCCACTTTTGGTCTCTCTGCGGGCTAAACATCAGTTTAAGAGCATAAAACAAGATGTTGCTGCTTTGAGGCAGTAAAGTGATGAAAGCATCAGGTATTCATGAAAATGTCATCAAACTTGTAAGTGTGTCCTAAGACACTTTCTTTGGTTGAAAACCCTGAAAAAAAAGGTTTTGTTTAGTAAGTTGCACTTTTGGTCTCTCTGCGGGCTGAAAATCAGTTTAAGAGCATAAAAACAAGATGTTGCTGCTTTGAGGCAGTAAAGTGATGAAAGCATCAGGTATTCATGAAAATGTCATCAAACTTGTAAGAAGTGTGTCCTAAGACACTTTCTTTGGTTGAAAACCCTGAAAAAAAAGGTTTTGTTTAGTAAAATCCACTTTTGGTCTCTCTGCGGGCTGAAAATCAGTTTAAGAGCATAAAAACAAGATGTTGCTGCTTTGAGGCAGTAAAGTGATGAAAGCATCAGGTATTCATGAAAATGTCATCAAACTTGTAAGAAGTGTGTCCTAAGACACTTTCTTTGGTTGAAAAACCCTGAAAAAAAAGGTTTTGTTTAGTAAGTTGCACTTTTGGTCTCTCTGCGGGCTGAAAATCAGTTTAAGAGCATAAAAACAAGATGTTGCTGCTTTGAGGCAGTAAAGTGATGAAAGCATCAGGTATTCATGAAAATGTCATCAAACTTGTAAGAAGTGTGTCCTAAGACACTTTCTTTGGTTGAAAACTGAAGAAAAAAGGTTTTGTTTAGTAAGTTGCACTTTTGGTCTCTCTGCGGGCTGAAAAATCAGTTTAAGAGCATAAAAACAAGATGTTGCTGCTTTGAGGCAGTAAAGTGATGAAAGCATCAGGTATTCATGAAAATGTCATCAAACTTGTAAGAAGTGTGTCCTAAGACACTTTCTTTGGTTGAAAACCCTGAAAAAAAAGGGTTTTGTTTAGTAAAATGCACTTTTGGTCTCTCTGCGGGCTGAAAATCAGTTTAAGAGCATAAAAACAAGATGTTGCTGCTTTGAGGCAGTAAAGTGATGAAAGCATCAGGTATTCATGAAAATGTCATCAAACTTGTAAGAAGTGTGTCCTAAGACACTTTCTTTGGTTGAAAACCCAGAAAAAAAGGTTTTGTTTAGTAAGTTGCACTTTTGGTCTCTCTGCGGGCTGAAAATCAGTTTAAGAGCATAAAACAAGATGTTGCTGCTTTGAGGCAGTAAACTCATGGAAGCATCACGTATTCATGAAAATGTCGTCAAACTTGTAACAACTCTGTCCTAACGCACTTTCTTTGGTTGAAAACCCTGAAGAAAAAAGGTTTTGTTTAGTAAGTTGCACTTTTGGTCTCTCTGCGGGCTGAAAATCAGTTTAAGAGCATAAAAACAAGATGTTGCTGCTTTGAGGCAGTAAAGTGATGAAAGCATCAGGTATTCATGAAAATGTCATCAAACTTGTAAGTAGTGTGTCCTAAGACACTTTCTTTGGTTGAAAACCTGAAAAAAAAGGTTTTGTTTAGTAAGTTGCACTTTTGGTCTCTCTGCGGGCTGAAAATCAGTTTAAGAGCATAAAACAAGATGTTGCTGCTTTGAGGCAGTAAAAGTGATGAAAGCATCAGGTATTCATGAAAATGTCATCAAACTTGTAAGAAGTGTGTCCTAAGACACTTTCTTTGGTTGAAAACCCTGAAAAAAAAGGTTTTGTTCAGTAAAATCCACTTTTGGTCTCTCTGCGGGCTGAAAATCAGTTTAAGAGCATAAAAACAAGATGTTGCTGCTTTGAGGCAGTAAAGTGATGAAAGCATCAGGTATTCATGAAAATGTCATCAAACTTGTAAGAAGTGTGTCCTAAGACACTTTCTTTGGTTGAAAACCCTGAAAAAAAAGGTTTTGTTTAGTAAGTTGCACTTTTGGTCTCTCTGCGGGCTGAAAATCAGTTTAAGAGCATAAAAACAAGATGTTGCTGCTTTGAGGCAGTAAAGTGATGAAAGCATCAGGTATTCATGAAAATGTCATCAAACTTGTAAGAAGTGTGTCCTAAGACACTTTCTTTGGTTGAAAACCCTGAAAAAAAGGTTTTGTTTAGTAAGTTGCACTTTTGGTCTCTCTGCGGGCTGAAAATCAGTTTAAGAGCATAAAAACAAGATGTTGCTGCTTTGAGGCAGTAAAGTGATGAAAGCATCAGGTATTCATGAAAATGTCATCAAACTTGTAAGAAGTGTGTGCTAAGACACTTTCTTTGGTTGAAAACCCTGAAAAAAAGGTTTTGTTTAGTAAAATACACTTTTGGTCTCTCTGCGGGCTGAAAATCAGTTTAAGAGCATAAAAACAAGATGTTGCTGCTTTGAGGCAGTAGTAAAGTGATGAAAGCATCAGGTATTCATGAAAATGTCATCAAACTTGTAAGAAGTGTGTCCTAAGACACTTTCTTTGGTTGAAAAACCCTGAAAAAAAGGTTTTGTTTAAGTAAGTTGCACTTTTGGTCTCTCTGCGGGCTGAAAATCAGTTTAAGAGCATAAAAACAAGATGTTGCTGCTTTGAGGCAGTAAAGTGATGAAAGCATCAGGTATTCATGAAAATGTCATCAAACTTGTAAGAAGTGTGTCCTAAGACACTTTCTTTGGTTGAAAACCCTGAAAAAAAGGTTTTGTTTAGTAAATTGCACTTTTTGGTCTCTCTTGCGGCTGAAAAATCAGTTTAAGAGCATAAAAAACAAGATGTTGCTGCTTTGAGGCAGTAAAAGTGATGAAAGCATCAGGTATTCATGAAAATGTCATCAAACTTGTAAGAAGTGTGTCCTAAGACACTTTCTTTGGTTGAAAACCCTGAAAAAAAAGGTTTTGTTTAGTAAGTTGCACTTTTGGTCTCTCTGCGGGCTGAAAATCAGTTTAAGAGCATAAAAACAAGATGTTGCTGCTTTGAGGCAGTAAAGTGATGAAAGCATCAGGTATTCATGAAAATGTCATCAAACATCAAAAGTGTTGTAAGTGTGTCTAAGACACTTTCTTTGGTTTGAAAACCCAAAAAAAAGGTTTTGTTTAGTAAGTTGCACTTTTGGTCTCTCTGCGGGCTGAAAATCAGTTTAAGAGCATAAAAACAAGATGTTGCTGCTTTGAGGCAGTAAAGTGATGAAAGCATCAGGTATTCATGAAAATGTCATCAAACTTGTAAGAAGTGTGTCCTAAGACACTTTCTTTGGTTGAAAACCCTGAAAAAAAGGTTTTGTTTAGTAAAGTGCACTTTTGGTCTCTCTGCGGGCTGAAAATCAGTTTAAGAGCATAAAAACAAGATGTTGCTGCTTTGAGGCAGTAAAGTGATGAAAGCATCAGGTATTCATGAAAATGTCATCAAACTTGTAAGAAGTGTGTCCTAAGACACTTTCTTTGGTTGAAAACCCAGAAAAAAAGGTTTTGTTTAGTAAGTTGCACTTTTGGTCTCTCTGCGGGCTGAAAATCAGTTTAAGAGCATAAAAACAAGATGTTGCTGCTTTGAGGCAGTAAAGTGATGAAAGCATCAGGTATTCATGAAAATGTCATCAAACTTGTAAGAAGTGTGTCCTAAGACACTTTCTTTGGTTGAAAACCCAGAAAAAAGGTTTTGTTTAGTAAGTTGCACTTTTGGTCTCTCTGCGGGCTGAAAATCAGTTTAAGAGCATAAAAACAAGATGTTGCTGCTTTGAGGCAGTAAAGTGATGAAAGCATCAGGTATTCATGAAAATGTCATCAAACTTGTAAGAAGTGTGTCCTAAGACACTTTCTTTGGTTGAAAACCCTGAAAAAAAGGTTTTGTTTAGTAAGTTGCACTTTTGGTCTCTCTGCGGGCTGAAAATCAGTTTAAGAGCATAAAAACAAGATGTTGCTGCTTTGAGGCAGTAAAGTGATGAAAGCATCAGGTATTCATGAAAATGTCATCAAACTTGTAAGAAGTGTGTCCTAAGACACTTTCTTTGGTTGAAAACCCAGAAAAAAAGGTTTTGTTTAGTAAGTTGCACTTTTGGTCTCTCTGCGGGCTGAAAATCAGTTTAAGAGCATAAAAACAAGATGTTGCTGCTTTGAGGCAGTAAAGTGATGAAAGCATCAGGTATTCATGAAAATGTCATCAAACTTGTAAGAAGTGTGTCCTAAGACACTTTCTTTGGTTGAAAACCTGAAAAAAAGGTTTTGTTTAGTAAGTTGCACTTTTGGTCTCTCTGCGGGCTGAAAATCAGTTTAAGAGCATAAAAACAAGATGTTGCTGCTTTGAGGCAGTAAAGTGATGAAAGCATCAGGTATTCATGAAAATGTCATCAAACTTGTAAGTGTGTCCTAAGACACTTTCTTTAGTTGAAACCCTGAAAAAAAGGTTTTGTTTAGTAAGTTGCACTTTTGGTCTCTCTGCGGGCTGAAAATCAGTTTAAGAGCATAAAACAAAGATGTTGCTGCTTTGAGGCAGTAAAGTGATGAAA
>JAYMGU010000107.1:0-34589 GCA_036178185.1 Liparis tanakae
AAGAAAAAAGTTTTTTGAGTAAATCACTGGTCTCTCTGCGGGCTGAAAAATCAGTTTGAGCATAAAACAAGATGTTGCTGCTTTGAGGCAGTAAAGTGAACAAACATCAGGTATTCATAGAAAATGTCATCAAACTTGTAAGACGTGTGTCCTAAGACACTTTCTTTGGTAGAAAATACTGAAAAAAAGGTTTTGTTTAGTAGGATTGCACTGTTGGGTCTCTCTGCGGGCTGAACATCAGTTTAGAGCATTAAAACAAGATGTTGCTGCTTTGAGGCAGTAAAGTGATAGAAAGCATCAGGTATTCATGAAAATGTCATCAAACTTGTAAGAAGTGTGTCCTAAGACACTTTCTTTTGAGTAGAACATATAAAAAGTTTTGTTTAGTAAAAATACACTTTTGGTCTCTCTGCGGGCTGAAAATGGGTTAAAACATAAAAAACAAAAGATGTTACTGCTTTGAGGGGCAGTAAAGTGATAAACATCAGGTATTCATGAAAAATGTCATCAAACTTATAGAGAGTGTGTCTCGAGACAATTTCTTTGGTAGAACATACTGAAAAAAGGGTTTTGTTTAGTAAAATACACTTTTTGGTCTCTCTCTTGGGGCTGAAAATCGGTTTAAAACATACAAATAAGATGTTGCTGCTTTGAGGCAGTAAAGTGAAAGCAGCATCAGGTATTCATGATGTCATCAAACTTGTAGAAGTGTAATCTCAGACACTTTCTTTGGTGAGAACATACTGAAAAAAAGGTTTTTGTTTAGTAAAATACACTTTTGGTGGTCTCTCTACTTGGGACCTGAAAATCAGTTTAAGAGCATAAAACAAGATATTTGCTGCTTTGAGGCAGTAAAAGTGATGAAAAGCATCAGGTATTCATGAAAATGTCATCAAACTTGGCAAGAGCGTGTGTCCTAAGACACACTTTCTTTGGTAGAAAATACTGAAAAAAGGTTTTTGTTTAGTAAAATACACTTTTGGTCTCTCTGCTGGCTGAAAATCAGTTTAAGAGCATAAAAACAAAAGATATTTGCTGCTTTGAGGCAGTAAAGAGTGATAGAAAGCATCAGGTATTCATGAAAATGTCATCAAACTTGTAAGTGTGTTCCTAAGAACCTTTCTTTGGTTGAATACCCAGAAAAAGGTTTTGTTTGGTAAGTTGCAATGTTGTGGTCTCTCTGCGGGCTGAAAATCAGTTTAAAGAGCATAATAAAACAAGATGTTGCTGCTTTGAGGCAGTAAAAGTGATGAAAGCATCAGGTATTCATGAAAATGTCATCAAACTTGAAGTGTGTCCTAAACACTTTCTTTGGTTAAATACCAAGAAAAAAGTTTTTTTTAGTAAAATCCATTTTTGGTCTCTCTGCGGGCAGATAAACAGTTTAACAACATAAAAACAAGATATTTGCTTCTTTGAGGCAGTAAGTGATGAAAGCATCAGGTATTCATAAGAAAATGTCATCAAACTTGTAAGGAAGTGTGTCTAGAACCACAGTTGAATACCAGAAAAAAAAAGGTTTTGTTTAGTAAAATTTATATGTGGTCTCTCTGCGGAATGAAAATCGGTTCAAAACATAAAAACAAGATATTTGCTGGCACGGGAGGCAGTAAAGAGTGATGAAATCATCAGGTATTCATGATGAAAATGTCATCAAACTTGTAGAAGTGTCTAAGACACTTTCTTTGGTTGAATACCAAGAAAAAGTTTTTTATTAAATCCACTTTTGGTCTCTCTCTGCGGGCTGAAAATCAGTTAAGAGCATAAAACAAGATATTGCTGCTTTGAAGAGGCAGTAAAGTGTTGAAAAGCATCAGGTATTCATGAAAATGTCATCAAACTTGTAAGAGGTGTCTAGACACTTTCTTTATTAGAAAAATACTGAAAAAAAAAGGTTTTGTTTTAGTAAAAATACACTTTTGGTTTCTCTGCGGGCTGAAGCCCAGTTAGAGCATAAAAACAAGATGTTGCTGCTTTGAGCAGTAAAGTGATGAAAGCATCAGGTATTCATAATGTCATCAAACTGTAAGAAGTGTGTCCTAAGACACTTTCTTTTGATAGAACATACTGAAAAAAAAGGTTTTGTTTAGTAAAAATACACTTTTGGTTTCTCTGCAGGCTGAAAATCAGTTAGAGCATAAAAACAAGATAATGTTGCTTTCTTTGAGGAGCAGTAAAAGTGATGAAAGCATCAGGTATTCATGAAAATGTCATCAAACTTGTAGAAGTGTGTCCTAAAGACACTTTCTTTGGTTGAATACCCAGAAAAAGGTTTTGTTTGGTAAGTTACAATGTTGGTCTCTCTTGGCTGAAAAATCAGTTTAAAACATAAAACAAGATGTTGCTGCTTTGAGGCAGTAAAGTGTTAGAAAGCATCAGGTATTCATGAAAATGTCATCAAAGCTTGTAAGTGTGTCCCTAAATTTTTCTTTAGTGAAAATACTGAAAAAAAGGTTTTGTTTAGTAAGAAATACCTTTTGGTTTCTCTGCGAATAATCAGTTAAAACATAAAAACAAAAGATGTTTGCTGCTGAGAGCAGTAAAAGTGATAAAAGCATCAGGTATTCATGAAAATGTCATCAAACTTGTAGAAATTAATATCCTAAGAACACTTTCTTTGGTTGAATACCAAGAAAAAAGTTTTTTAGTAAGTCCTTTTTGGTCTCTCTGGCGGGCTGAAATCAGTTTAGAAACATAAAAAACAAGATATTTGCTGCTTTGAGGCAGTAAAGTGATGAAACATCAGAGTATTCATAAAGTATCATCAAACTTGTAAAGAAGTGTGTCTAAGACACTTTTCTTTAGTAGAACATACTGAAAAAAAAGGTTTTGTTTAGTAAAATGCACGGTCTCTCTCTGACAATCAGTTTAAGAAACATAAAAAACAAAAGATGTTGCTGCTTTGAGGCAGTAAAAGTGATAAGCTTATCAGTATTCATAAAATGTATCAAACTTATGGGCAATGTGTCCTAAGACACTTTCTTTGAGTAGAACATACTGAAAAAAGGTTTTTTGTTTAGTAGTTGCACTGTTGTGGCAGGTCTCTGCAGACTGAAAAATCAGTTTAGAGCATACAAACAAGATGTTGCTGCTTTGAGGCAGTAAAGTGATGAAAAGCATCAGGTATTCTGAAAAATGTCATCAAACTTGTAGAGTGTGTCCTAAGACACTTTCTTTGGTAGGAACATACTGAAAAAAAAGGTTTTGTTTAGTAAGTTGCACTGTTGGTCTCTGGGGCTGAAATCAGGATTTAGAGCACTAAAACAAGATGTTGCTGCTTTGAGGCAGTAAAGTGATGAAAGCAAAAGGTATTCATGAAAAATGTCATCAAACATATAAGACTTGTGTCCTAAAGACACTTTCTTTGAAATCAAAATACTGAAAAAAAGGTTTTGTTTAGTAAGTTGCACTGTTGGTCTCTCTGCAGACTGCGAGAATCAGTTTAGAACATAAAAACAAGATATTTATAGCACTTTGAGGCAGTAAAGTGATGGCCATCAGGTATTCATGGAAACGTCATCTAACTTGCCAGAAGTGTCCTAAGACACTTTCTTTGGTTGAATACCAGAAAAAGGTTTTGTTTGGTAAGTTGCAATGTTGGTCTCTCTGCGGGCTGAAAATCAGTTTAAGAGCATACAAACAAAGATATTTGCTGCTTTGAGGACGACAAAAGTGATGAAAGCATCAAAGTATTCATGAAAATGTCATCAAACTTGTAAGAAGTGTGTCCCTAAAGACACTTTCTTTGAGTAGAACATACTGAAAAAAGGTTTTTGTTTAGTAAAATACACTTTTGGTCTCTCTGCGGATAAAATCCTTTAGAGCATAAAACAAGATGTTGCTGCTTTGGGGGCAGTAAAGTGAGTAAGCATGGGTATTCATGAAAATGTCATCAAACTTGTAGACGTGTGTCTAAGACACTTTCTTTAGTAGAAAATACTGAAAAAAGGTTTTGTTTAGTAAGTTGCAC
Organism: Liparis tanakae; assembly: GCA_036178185.1. Lineage (NCBI taxonomy): Eukaryota > Metazoa > Chordata > Actinopteri > Perciformes > Liparidae > Liparis > Liparis tanakae. The sequence continues at coordinate 3,971 of JAYMGU010000107.1, forward strand.
TGTTGGTCTCTGCAGGCTGAACATCAGTTTAAGAGCATTAAAACAAGATGTTGCTGCTTTGGGGGCAGTAAAAGTGATAGAAAGCATCAGGTATTCATGAAAATGTCATTAAACTTGTAGAAGTGTGTCCTAAAGAACCCTTTCTGAATCAAAATACTGAAAAAAAAGGTTTTTGTTTAGTAAAATACACTTTTGGTCTCTCTCTTGAACTGAAAATCAGTTTAGAGCATAAAAACAAAGATGTTGCTGCTTTGAGGCAGTAAAAGTGATGAAAAGCATCAGGTATTATGAAAATGTCATCAAACTTGTAAGAAGTGTGTTCTAAGACACTTTCTTTGGTTGAATACCAAGAAAAAAGGTTTTGTTTGGTAAGTTGCAATGTTGGTCTCTCCTCTTGGGCTGAAAGGAAATCAGTTTAGAGCATAAAAACAAGATATTTGCTGCTTTAAGAGGCATTAAAGTATTTGAAAAGCATGGGTATTCATGAAATGTCATCAAACTTGTAGAAGTGTGTCCTAAGACACTTTCTTTGGTAGAAAATACTGAAAAAAAAGGTTTTTGTTTAGTAAAATACACTTTTTGGTCTCTCTGCGGGCTGAAATCAGTTTAAGAGCACTAAAAACAAGATGTTGCTTTTGAGGCAGTGATAAAAGTGATAAAGCATCAGGTATTCATGAAAATGTCATCAAACTTGTAGAAGTGTGTTCTAGACACTTTCTTTGGTTGAATACCAGAAAAAGGTTTGTTTAGTAAGTTGCAATGTTGGTCTCTCTGCGGGCTGAAAGAAGGAAATCAGGTTTAAGAGCATAAAACCGGAATATTGCTGCTTTTAGGAGGCGTAAAGTGATGAAAGCATCAGGTATTCATGAAAAATGTCATCAAACTTGTAAAAAGTGTGTCCTAAGACACTTTCTTTGGTTGAATACCAAGAAAAAAAGTTTTTCAGTAAATCACTTTTGGTCTCTTGGGCTTGAAAATGGGTTTAAGAGCATAAAACAAGATGTTGCTGCTTTGAGGCAGTAAGTGATAGAAAAGCATCAGGTATTCATAAGAAAATCATCAAACTTGTAAAGTGTGTCCTAGACACTTTCTTTAGTAGAACATACTGAAAAAAGGTTTGTTTAGTAAAATACACTTTTGGTCTCTCTGCGGGCTGAAAATCAGTTTAAACATAAAACAAAGATGTTGCTGCTTTGAGGCAGTAAAGTGATAAGCATCAGGTATTCATGAAAATGTCATCAAACTTGTAAGACAGTGTGTCCTAGACACTTTCTTTGGTAGAACATACTGAAAAAGGTTTTGTTTAGTAAAGTTGCACTGTTGAGGTCTCTCTGCGGGCTGAAAAATCAGTTTAAGAGCATACAAACAAGATGTTGCTGCTTGAGGCGATAAAGTGATGAAAAGCATCAGTATTCATGAAAATGTCATCAAACTTGTAAGTGTGTCCTAAGACACTTTCTTTGAAAGTAAAGTGCATACTGAAAAAAAGGTTTTTGTTTAGTAAGTTGCACTGTTGGTCTCTCTCTGCGGGCTGAAAAATCAGTTTAGAGCATAAAAACAAAGATATTTGCTGCTTTGGGGCGTAAGTGATAGAAAGCCAAGAGTGTTATTCATGAAAATGTCATCAAACATAAGACCATGTGTCCTAAGACACTTTCTTTAGTAGAGAAATACTGAAAAAAGGTTTTGTTTAGTAAGTTGCACTGTTGAGGGTCTCTCTCTTGGGCTGAGTCAGTTTAAAACATAAAAACAAGATATTTAACTGCTTTGAGGCAGTAAAAGTGATAGAAAGCATCAGGTATTCATGAAAATGTCATCAAACTTGTAAGTGTGTCCTAAGACACTCTTTAGATTAAATACTAGAAAAAAAGGTTTTATTTAGTGGATTGCAATATTGGTCTCTCTGCGGGCTGAAAAATCAGTTTAAAACATATAAACAAGATGTTGCTGCTTTGAGGCAGTAAAAGTGATAAGCGTAATGTTAAAATATCAAACTTATAAAGAAGTGTGTCTGGAACACTTTCTTTGGTAGAAACATACTGAAAAAAAAAAAGGTTTGTTTAGTAAAATACACTTTGGTCTCTCTGCGGACTGAAAATCCCGCTAAGAAACATAAAAACAAGATATTTGCTGCTTTGAAGGGCAGTAAAAAGTGATGAAAGCATCAGGTATTCATGAAAATGTCCATCAACTTATAAAGGCGATGTGTCTAGACCTTTCTTTGGTAAAAGAAATGTCTTGAAAAAAGGTTTGTTTAATGCAGTTTTCAATGAATTCTCTCTAGACTGGAACATCAGTTTAAGAGCATTAAAACAAGATATTGCTGCTTGGGGCCGATAAATGGTGGCATCAAGTGTTAACGAAAATGTCATCAAACTTGTAAAAATTATTATAAAATTTTCTTTGATGAAAATACTGAAAAAAGGTTTTGTTTAGTAAAATGCACTTTTGGTCTCTCTGCGGGCTGAAAATCAGTTTAAGAGCATAAAAACAAGATGTTGCTGCTTTGAGGCAGTAAGAAGTGATGAAAAGCATCGGGTATTCATAATGCATCAATACAAACTTGTAAGAAGTGTGTTCTAAGACACTTTCTTTGGATTTAGATACCAGAAAAAAGTTTGTTTGGTAAAGTTGCAATGTTGGTCTCTCTGCGGGCTGAAAAATCAGTTTAGAGCATAAAAACAAGATGTTTGCTGCTTTGAGGCAGTAAAAAGTGATGAAAGCATCAATTATTCATGAAAATGTCATCAAACTTGTAAGAAGTGTGTCCTAAGACACTTTCTTTGGTTGAATACTAGAAAAAAGGTTTTTTGTTTGGTAAGTTGCAATGTTGGTCTCTCTGCAGGAAAATCAGTTCCAAGACAAAAACAAGATGTTGCTGTCTGAGGCAGTAAAGTAGGTAGCTTATCAGGTATTGCGTATCATCAAACTTGTAAGAAGTAGTAATCCTAAAGACACTTTTCTTTTAGTGAAAATACTGAAAAAAGGGTTTTGTTTAAGTAAGTACATTTGAGTCTCTCTGCAGGCTGAAAATCAGTTCAAGAAACATAAAATAAGATGTTGCTGCTTTAGTAAAGTGATAGAAAAGCATCAGGTAATTCGCTGAGAAATGTCATCAACTAAAAGTGTGTCCTAAGACACTTTCTTTGGTAGGAACATACTGAAAAAAGGTTTTGTTTAGTAAAATACTGCTTTTGGTCTCTCTGCGGGCTGAACATCAGTTTAAGAGCATTAAAACAAGATGTTGCTGCTTTGAGGCAGTAAAGTGATAGAAAGCATCAGGTATTCATGAAATATCATCAAACTTGTAAGAGTGTGTCCTAAGACACTTTCTTTGGTGAAAATACTGAAAAAAAAGGTTTTCTGTTGGTAAATACTTTGAATTCTTTGGACTGAAAAATCAGTTTAAGAGCATAAAAAGCAAGATGTTGCTGCTTTGAGGCAGTAAAGTGATGACATCAGGTATTCATAGAAAATGTCATCAAACTGTAAGTGTGTTCTAAGACACTTTCTTTGGTTTAGAATCACGAAAAAGGTTTTGTTTGATTGCAATGTTATCTCTTGGGCTGAAAATCGGTTTAAGAGCATAAAAACAAAGATCATTGCTTTGGGGAGGCAGTAAAGTGATGAAAGCATCAGGTATTCACATGCGAAAATGTCATCAAACTTGTAAAAGTGTGTCTAAAACACTTTCTTTAGTTGAATACAGAAAAAAGGTTTTGTTTGAAAGTTGCAATGTTGGTCTCTCTCTTGAAAGTCAGTTTAGAGCATAAAAACAGGGATGTTGCTGCTTTAAGGGCGATAAAGTGATGAAAGCATCAGGTATTCATGAAATGTCATCAAACTTATGAGGGTGTGTCCTAAGACACTTTCTTTGGTAGGGCTATACTGAAAAAAAAGGTTTGTTTTAGTAAAATACTTTTGGTCTCTCTCTTTCGGACTGAAAAATCGGTTTAAAACAAAAACAAAAGATGTTGCTGCTTTGAGGCAATGCGTGGTAACATCAGTGTTGCTTTAGTATCATCAAACTTGTAAGGCGTGTGTCCTAAGAACCCTGCAGTAGAAAAATACTGAAAAAAGGTTTTTGTTTAGTAAGTTGCTGTTGGTCTCTCTGCGGGCTGAACATCAGTTTAAGAGCATTCAGCAAGATGTTGCTGCTTTGATAAAAGTGATGAAAGCATCAGGTATTCATGAAAATGTCATCAAACTTGGCAGAAGTGTGTCCTAAGACACTTTCTTTAGTAGAAAATACTGAAAAAAAAAGGTTTTGTTTAGTAAATACACTTTTGGTCTCTCTCGGAGCTGAAAATCAGTTTAAGAGCATAGAAAACAAGATGTTCTGCTTTGAGGCAGTAAAAAGTGATGAAAAGCATCAGGTATTCATAGGGATCATCATCAAACTTGTAAGAAGTGTGTTCTAAGACACTTTCTTTGGTTGAATACCAGAAAAAAAAAGGTTTTGTTGGTAAAGTTGCAATGTTGGTCTCTCTGCGAATAAAATCAGTTAAGAGCATAAAAACAAGATATTTGCTGCTTTGAGGCAGTAAAGTGATGAAAGCATCAGGTATTCATGAAAATGTCATCAAACTTGTAAGAAGTGTGTCCTAAGACATACTTTCTTTGGTTGAATACTTAGAAAAAAAAAGGTTTTGTTTGGTAGGTTGCAATTTGGTTCTCTCTGCGGGCTGAAAAATCAGTTTAGAGCATAAAAAACAAGATGTTGCTGCTCTGAGGCAGTAAAGTGATGAAAGCATCAGGTATTCATGAAAATGTCATCAAACTTTATGAAGTATCCTAAGACACTCTTTGGTAAGAAAATACCAAAGAAAAAGGTTTTATTTAATCAGAAATACACATTTGGTCTCTCTGCGGGCTGAAAATCAGTTTAGAGCATAAAAAACAAGATGTTGCAGGCAGTAAGTGATGAAAGCATCAGGTAAGCTATGAAAAATAATATTGACTTGTAAGTGTGTCTAAGACACTTTTTGGTAGAACATAAAAAAAGTTTGTTTAGTAAAATACACTTTTGGTCTCTCTCTTTTGGGCTGAAAAAGAAATCAGTTTAGAAACATACAACAAGATGTTGCTGCTTTGGGGCAGTAAAAGTGATAAGCATCAGGTATTCATGAAAATGTCATCAAACTTGTAAGAAGTGTGTCCTAGACACTTTCTTTGATAGAACATACTGAAAAAAAGTTTTGTTTAGTAAAATACACTTTTGGTCTCTGGATGAAAATCAGTTTAAGAGCATAAAAACAAGATGTTGCTGCTTTGAGGCAGTAAAAGTGATGAAAGCATCAGGTATTCATGAAAATGTCATCAAACTTGTAAGCAGTGTGTCCTAGACACTTTCTTTAGTAGAAAATACTGAAAAAAAAAAAGGTTTTATTTAGTAAACACACTTTTAGCGGGTCTCTCTGCGGGCCTGAAAATCAGTTTAAGAGCATAAGCAGATATTGCTGCTTTGAGGCAGTAAATGATGAAAAGCATCAGGTATTCATGAAAATGTCATCAAACTTATGGAAGCCGTGTGTCCTAAGACACTTTCTTTGATTGAATACCAGAAAAAAGGCTTTATTTAGTAAGTTTACTGTTGGCAGATCTCTCTCATTTAAAATCAGTTTAAACATAAAAACAAGATGTTGCTGCTTTGAGGCAATAAAGTATTCAGCATCAAATTATTCCTTAATATGTCAAAACTTGCAGAAAGTGTGTCTCAAGACACTTTCTTTGGTTGAATACCCAGAAAAAGAGTTTTGTTTAATGCAAGTTGCACTGTTGGTCTCTCTACGGGCTGAAAATCAGTTTTAAGAGCATAAAACAAGATGTTGCTGCTTTGAAATGATAAATTATTAACTTATCAGGTATTCATGATGAAAAATATTATCAAAGTACCTAAGACACTTTCTTTGGTTGAATAACAGAAAAAAGGTTTTGTTTAGTAAAATCCACTTTTGGTCTGTCTGCGGGCTAAATCAGTTAGACCATAAAAACAAAGATGTTGCTGCTTTGAGGCAGTAAAGTGATGAAAGCATCAGGTATTCATGAAAATGTCATCCGACTTGTAAAAGTGTTTCTAGACCTTTCTTAGGTTGAATACCCAGAAAAAAAGGTTTTGTTTAGTAAGTTGCACTTTTGGTCTCTCTGCTTGCTGAAAATCAGTTTAAGAGCATAAAAACAAGATATTTGCTGCTTTGAGGCCGTAATGATGAAAAGCATGGGTATTCATGAAAATGTCATCAAACTTGTAAGACTTGTGTCCCTAAGACACTTTCTTTGGTAGAAAATATACTGAAAAAAGGTTTTGTTAGTAAAATCCACTTTTTGTCTCTCTGAGGCTGATAATCAGTTTAAGAGCATAAAACAAAGATGTTGCTGCTTTGAGGCAGTAAAGTGATGAAAGCATCAATTATTCATGACAATGTCATCAAACTTGTGAACACTTTCCTTTGGTTGAATACCCAGAAAAAAAGGTTTTTGTTTAGTAAGTTGCATTTGGTCTCTCTGTAGACTGAAAATCAGTTTAAAACATAAAAACAAGATTTTGCTGCTTTTGAGGCAATGCAAGTGATAAACATCGATGTTAAACGACAATGTCATCAAACTTGTAAGAAGTCTTTCCTAAAGACACTCTTTTTGGTTGAATACCCAGAAAAAAGGTTTTGTTTAGTAAATCCACTTTGGTCTCTCTGCGGGCTGAAAATGGTTTAGAGCATAAAAACAAGATGTTGCTGCTTTTTGGCAGTTAAAAGTGGTAACATCAGGTATTCATGACAATGTCATCAAACTTGTAAAAAGTATTTCTAGACACTTTCTTTGGTTGAATAACAAAAGGTTTTGGTTTATTAAAATCCACTTTTGGTCTGTCTGCCGGCTAAAAATCAGTTTAAGACCATAAAAACAAGATGTTGCTGCTTTGAAGGCAGTAAAGTGATGAAAAGCATCGAGTATTCATAGAAAATGTCATCAAACTTGTAGAAGTGTTTCCTAAGACACTGTAGGTTGAATACCCAGAAAAAAGGTTTTGTTTAGTAAGTTGCATACGGTCTCTCTGCTTGCTGAAAAATCGGTTGGAAGCATAAACAAGATGTTGCTGCTTTGAGGCACGTAATGATGAAAGCATCAGAGTATTCATAGAAAATGTCATCAAACTTGTAAGACTTGGCTGTCTAAGACACACTTTCTTGGTAATACTAGAAAAAAAAAAAGGTTTTGTTTAGTAAAATCCACTTTTGGTCTCTCCTGAGGGCTGGTAATCAGTTTAAGGACATAAAAACAAGATGGTGGTGCTTTGAGGCAGAAAAATGATGAAGGCATCAGGTATTCATGACAATGTCATCAAACTTAATAAGACACTTTTCTTTACAGTTGAATACCCAGAAAAAAGGTTTGTTTATTAAGTTGCACATTTGGTCTCTCTGCGGGCTGAAAATCAGTTTAAGAGCATAAAAACAAGATTTTGCTGCTTTGAGGGCAGTAAAGTGATGAAAAGCATCAGGTATTTCATGACAATGTCATCAAACTTTGTAAGAAGTCTTTCCTAAAGACACTTTCTTTAGGTTGAATACCCAGAAAAAGGTTTTTGTTTAGTAAAATCCACTTTTGAAGATTCTGTCTGCAGACTGAAAAATCAGTTTAAGACCATAAAAACAAAGATGTTGCTGCTTTGGGGCAGTAAAGTGAAGTAAGCATCAGGTATTCATGAAAATGTCATCAAACTGTAAGTATATCCTAAGACACTTTCTTTTAGTTAGATACCAGAAAAAGGTTTTGTTTAGTAAAATCCACTTTTGGTCTCTCTGCGGGCTGAAAAACAGTTTAAAGGCATAAAACAAAGATGTTGCTGCTTTGAGCAGTAAAGTGATGAAAAGCATCAGGTATTCATAGAAAATGTCATCAAACTTGCTAAAATTAACCTAAGACACTTTCTTAGGTAGAAGAACCACAAAAAAGGTTTTGTTTAGTAAGTGCACTTTTGGTCTCTCTGCTTGCGAAATCAGTTTAAAACATTAAAAACAAGATATTTGCTGCTTTGAGGCCGTAATGATGAAAAGCATCGGTATTCATGAAATGTCATCAAACTTATCAAGACTTGTGTCCTAAGACAATTTCTTTGGTAGAAAAATACTGAAAAAAAAAGGTTTTGTTTAAGTAAAATCCACTTTTGGTCTCTCTGCGGGCTGAAAATCGGTTGTTAAAACTGCAAAAACAAGAATGTTGTTATTGCTGCTTTAGAGGCCGTAATGTGATGAAAGCATCAGGTATTCATGAAAATGTCATCAAACTTGTAAGAGTGTACCAGACACTTTCTTTGAATACCCAGAAAAAAAAGGTTTTGTTTGATAAGTTGCACTTTTGGTCTCTCTGCGGGCTGTGAAAATCAGTTTAAGAGCATAAAAACAAGATGTTGCTGCTTTTGGCAGTTAAGTGATGAAAGCATCAGGTATTACATGACAATGTCATCAAACTTATGTAAAGAGGTGTTTCCTAAGACACTTTCTTTGGTTGAATACCCAGAAAAAAGGTTTTGTTTAGTAAGTTGCACATTTGGTCTCTGCGGGCTGAAAATCAGTTTAAGAGCATAAAAACAAGATTTTGCTGCTTTGAGGCAGTATTAAAAGTGATAAGAAAGCATCAGGTATTCATGAAAATGTCATCAAACTTGTAAGACACTTTCTTTGGTTGAATACCCAGAAAAAAAGGTTTGTTTAGTAAAATCCACTTTTGGCGAGTCTGTCTCGCGGGGCGAACAATCAGTTTAAAACATAAAAAACAAAGATGTTGCTGCTTTGAGGCAGTAAAGTGATGAAAAGCATCAGGTATTCATGACAATGTCATCAAACTTGTAAGTGTTCGTAAGACACTTTCTTTGGTTGAATACCCAGAAAAAGGTTTTGTTTAGTAAGTTGCACATTTGGTCTCTCCAGCAGACTGAAAATCAGTTTAAGAGCATAAAAAACAAGATTTTGCTGCTTTGAGGCAGTAAAAGTGATGAAAGCATCAGGTATTCATGAAAATGTCATCAAACTTGTAGACACTTTCTTAGGTTGAATACCCAGAAAAAAGGTTTGTTTAGTAAAATCAATTTTGGTCTGTCTGCGGGCTAAAAAAATCAGTTTAAGACCATAAAACAAGATGTTGCTGCTTTGAGGCAGTAAGTGATGAAAAGCATCAGGTATTCATGACAATGTCATCAAACTTATAAGAAGTGTGTCCTAAGACACTTTCTTTAGTAAAAATACTGAAAAAAAAGGTTTTGTTTAGTAAAATACACTTTTGGTTTCTCTACTTGGGCTGAAAATCAGTTTAGAGCATAAAAACAAGATGTTGCTGCTTTAGGGCGTAATGATGAAAGCATCAGGTATTCATGAAAATGTCATCAAACTTGTAAGACTTGTGTCTAGGCACTGCAAATGAAAATACTGAAAAAAGGTTTTGTTTAAGTAAAAATCACTTTTGGTCTCTCTGAGGCTGATAATCAGTTTAAGAGCATAAAACAAGATATTGCTGCTTTGAGGCAGTAAAAGTGATAAGCATAAAATTATTCACTTGTAATGTCGTAAACTTGTAGAAGTGTGTCCTAAGACACTTTCTTTGATGAAAATACTGAAAAAAGGTTTTGTTTAGTAAAAATACACTTTTGGTCTCCTCTGCGGGCTGAAGTGGTTTAGAGCATAAAAACAAGATGTTGCTGCTTGAGGCCGTATGATGAAAGCATCAGGTATTCATGAAAATGTCATCAAACTTGTAAGACTTGTGTCCTAAGACACTTTCTTTGAAGTGAAAATACTGAAAAAAGGTTTTGTTAGTAAAATCCACTTTTGGTCTCTCTGAGGGCTGATAATCAGTTTAAAAAGAGCATAAAAACAGATGTTGTTGCTGCTTTGAGCGGTAAAGTGATGAAAGCATCAGGTATTCATGACAATGTCATCAAACTTGTAAGAAGTGTTTCGTAAGACACTTTCTTTGGTTGAAATACCAGAAAAAAAGGTTTTTTGTTTAGTAAAGTTGCACATCTTAGCGGGTGCTCTCTGCGGGCTGAAAATCAGTTTAAGAACGCCAAAACAAGATTTTGCTGCTTTGAGGCAATCAAAAGTGATAAAGCTATCAGGTATTCATGAAAATGTCATCAAGCAGGCTTGTAAGTCTACATACTTTCTTTAGGTTGAATACCCAGAAAAAGGTTTTGTTTAGTAAATTTACCACTTTTGGTCTGTCTCTTTGGGGTAAGAAATCAGTTTAAAGCATAAAAACAAGAATGTTGCTGCTTTAAAGGCCGTAATGTGTTGAAAGCATCAGGTATTCATGAAAATGTCATCAAACTTGTAAGAGAGTGTTGTCCTAAAGACACTTTCTTTGGTTTGAATACCCAGAAAAAAAGGTTTTGTTTAGTAAAATCCACTTTTGGTCTGTCTCTTTAGGGCTAAAATCAGTTTAAGAACATAAAACAAGATGTTGCTGCTTTGAGGGCAGTAAAAAGTGATGAAAGCATCAGGTATTCATGAAAATGTCATCAAACTTTATAAGAAAGTGTTTCCTAAGACCTTACTTTTCTTTGGTTGAATACCAGAAAAAAGGTTTTGTTTAGTAAGTTGCACTTTTGGTCTCTCTTGCTTGCTGAAAATCAGTTTAAGAGCATAAAAAAACAAGATGTTTAACTGCTTTGAGGCCAGTAATAATTAGATGAAAGCATCAGGTATTCATGAAAATGTCAGCATCAAACTTGTAAGACTTGTCCTAAGACTTACTTTTCTTTGAGTAGAAAATACTGAAAAAAAAGAGTTTTTGTTGGTAGTAAATCCACTTTTGGTCTCTCTGAGGGCTGAGAAATCAGTTTAAAACATAAAACAAAGATGTTGCTGCTTTGAAGGCGTAAAGTGATGAAAGCATCAGGTAAATTCACTTGAACAATGTCATCAAACTTGTAAGAAAGTGTTCGTAAGACACTTTCTTTGGTTGAATACCCAGAAAAAGGTTTGTTTAGTAAGTTGCACATTTGGTCTCTGCGGGCTGAAAAATCAGTTTAGAGCATAAAACAAGATGTTGCTGCTTTTGAGGCCGTAATGTGGTAAGCATCAGGTATTCATGAAAATGTCATCAAACTGAAGTGTCCTAAGACACTTTCTGAGAGTAGAAAATACTGAAAAAAAAAGGTTTTGTTTAGTTAAATATTACACTTTTTGGTCTGTCTGCGGGCTAAAAATCAGTTTAAGAGCATAAAAATAAGATGTTGCTGCATTGAGGAATTAAAGTGATGAAAGCATCAGGTATTCATGACAATGTCATCAAACTTGTAAGAAGTGTTACCTAAGACACTTTCTTAGGTTGAATACTGAAAGAAAAAGGTTTTGTTTAGTAAGTTGCACTTTTGGTCTCTCTCGCGGGCTGAAAATCAGTTTAAGAGCATAAAAACAAGATATTTGCTGCTTTGGGGCCGTAATGTGATGAAAGCATCAGGTATTTGTAAATGTCATCAAACTTGTAGAAGTGTGTCCTAAGACACTTTCTTTAGTTGAATAACCAGAAAAAAAAAGGTTTTATTTAGTAAGTTGCATTTGGTCTCTCTCTTGGGCTGAAAAATCCAGTTTAGAGCATAAAAGCAAGATTTTGCTGCTTTGAGGCCGTAAAGTGATGAAAGCATCAGGTATTAATGAAAATGTCATCAAACTTGTAAGAAGTGTGTCCTAAGACACTTTCTGAGAGGTAGAAAATACTGAAAAAAAAGGTTTGTTTGGATTCGCCCTTTTTGGTCTCTCTGCGGGCTGAAAATCAGTTTAAGAGCATAAAAACAAGATGTTGCTGCTTTGAGGCAGTAAAAGTGATGAAAGCATCAGTTATTCATGAAAATGTCATCAAACTTGTAAGACGTCGTCCTAAGACACTTTCTTTTGGTTAGATGCAGAAAAAAGGTTTTGTTTAGTAAAATCCTTTTGGTCTCTTTGAGGCTGATAATCAGTTTAAGAGCATAAAACAAGATGTTGCTGCTTTGAGGCCGTAAAGTGATGAAAAGCATCAGGTATTCATGAAAATGTCATCAAACTTGTAGAAGTGTTTAAGTGATGAAAAGCATCAGAGTATTCATGAAAATGTCATCAAACTTGTAAGTGTTTCTAAGACGCTTTCTTAGGTTGAATACCAGAAAAAAGGTTTTGTTTTAGTAAGTTACTTTTGGTCTCTCTGCGGGCTGAAAATCAGTTTAAGAAACATAAAAACAAGATTTTGCTGCTTTGAGGCAGTAAAGTGATAAGCATCAGTTATTCATGAAAATGTCATCAAACTTGCCTTAAGACGTGCGTCCTAAGACACTTTCTTTGGTTGAATACCAGAAAAAAAGGTTTTTTGTTTAAAATCACTTTTGGTCTCTCTGAGGGCTGATAATCGGTTTAAGAGCATAAAACAAGATGTTTGCTGCTTTGAGGCGTATTAAAGTGATGAAAGCATCAGTATTCATGAAAATGTCATCAAACTTGTGAAGTGTTTCTAAGAACACTTTCTTAGGTTGAATACCTGAAAAAAGGTTTTGTTTAGTAAGGTGCACTTTTTGGTCTCTCTGCGGGCTAAAAATCAGTTAAGAGCATAAGCAAGATGTTGCTGCTTTGAGGCCGTAATGTGATGAAAAGTATCAGGTATTCATGAAAATGTCAAACTTGTAAGAAGTGTGTCCTAAAAGACACTTTCTTTAGTTTGAATACCAGAAAAAGGTTTTGTTCAGTAAGTTGCACATTTTGTCTCTCTGCGGGCTGAAAAATCAATTTAAAACATAAAAACAAGATTTTGCTGCTTCAGGGCCGTAAAGTGATGAAAGCATCAGGTATTCATGAAAATGTCATCAAACTTGTAGAGTGTGTCCTAAAGACACTTTCACAGGAGTAGAAAAATATACTGAAAAAAAGGTTTTGTTTAGTAAATCCACTTTTGGTCTGTCTGCGGCTAAAAATCAGTTTAAGACCCTAAAAAACAAAGATGTTTGCTGCTTGGGGCCAGTAAAGTGATGAAAGCATCAGGTATTCATGAAAAATGTCATCAAACTTGTAAGAAGTGTTTCTAAGACACTTTCTTAGGTTGAATACCGAAAAAGGTTTGTTTAGTAAGTTGCACTTTTGGTCTCTCTGCTTGCTGAAATCAGTTTTAAGAGCATAAAAACAAGATGTTGCTGCTTTGAGGCCGTAATGAAAGCATCAGGTATTATTCATGAAAATGTCATCAAACTTGTAAGACTTGTGTCCCTAAGACACTTTCTTTGGTAGAAAATACTGAAAAAAAGGTTTTTGTTGTAAAATCCACTTTTTAGAGTCTCTCTGAGGGCTGATAATCAGTTTAAAACATAAAAGCAAGTGTTTCTTTGCTTGGGGCAGTAAAAAGTGATGAAAAGCATCAGGTATTGGTATTCGACAATGTCATCAGAAAAAGACACTTTTCTTTGGTTGAATACCCAGAAAAAGTTTTTGTTTAGTAAGTTGCACATTTGGTCTCTCTCTGGGCTGAGCTCAGTTTAAAGGCATAAAAACAAAGATTGCTTGAGGCAGTAAAAGTGATGAAAAGCATCAGGTATTCATGACAATGTCATCAAACTTGTAAGAAGTCTTTCCTAAGACACTTTCTTTGGTTGAATACCAGAAAAAAAGGTTTTGTTAGTAAAATCCACTTTTGAGGTCTGTCCTGCGGGCTAAAAAATCAATTTAAGACCATAAAAACAAAGATATTTGCTGCTTGCAGGCAGTAAAAGTGATAAAGCATCAGGTATTCATGAAAATGTCATCAAACTTGTAAGTGTGTCCTAAGACACTTTCTTTAGTTGAATACCCAGAAAAAAAAGGTTTTGTTTGGTAATCCACTTTTGGCAGGTCTCTCTGCGGGCTGAAAAACAGTTTAAAACATAAAAGCAAGATGTTGCTGCTTTGGGGCAGTAAAATTGATAAGCATCGAATTATTCATGAAAATGTCATCAAACTTGTAAGAAGTGTTTCCTAAGACACTTTCTTAGGACGAATACCCAGAAAAAAGGTTTTGTTTAGTAAGTTGCACTTTTGGTCTCTCACCAGCACTTTGAAAATCAGTTTAAGAGCATTAAAACAAGATGTTGTTGCTGCTTTGAGGCCGTAATGATGAAAGCATCAGGTATTCATGAAAATGTCATCAAACTTGTAAGACTTGTGTCCTAAGACAATTTCTTTGGTAGAAAAATACTGAAAAAAAAAAAAAATCGATGTTGCTGCTGAGGCCGTAATGATCAGCATCAGGTATTCATGAGCATCAAACATGTAAGAAGTGTGTCCTAAGACACTTTCTTTGGTTGAATACTACCAGAAAAAAAAGGTTTTTCTGTTTAGTAAGTTGCACTTTTGGTCTCTCTCTTGGGCTGAAAATCAGTTTAAAACATAAAAACAAGATGTTTGCCTTTTTGGCAGTTAAGTGATGAAAAGCATCAGGTATTCATGACAATGTCATCAAACTTGTAAGAAGGTGTTTCTAAGACACTTTTGGTTGAATACCCAGAAAAAAAAAAGGTTTTGTTTAGTAAGTTGCACATTTGGTCTCTCTGCGGGCTGAAAATCAGTTTAAGAGCATAAAAACAAGATTTTGCTAGCACACAGGGGCAGTAAAGTGATGAAAGCATCAGGTATTCCCTTGAAAATGTCATCAAACTTGTAAAGACACTTTCTTTGGTTGAATACCAGAAAAAAAGGTTTGTTTAGTAAAATCCACTTTTGTGGTCTGTCTCTTGGTAGAACAATCAGTTTAAAACATAAAACAAGATGTTGCTGCTTTGAGGCAGTAAAAGTGATGAAAGCATCAGGTATTCTTGACAATGTCATCAAACTTGTAAAGAAGTGTTTCGTAAGAACACTTTTCTTTGGTTGAATACCCAGAAAAAGGTTTTTGTTTAATAAGTTGCACATTGAAAAGGTCTCTCCATGGGCTGAAAAATCAGTTTAAGAGCATAAAAACAAGATTTTTTGCTGCTTTGAGGGCAGTAAAGTGATGAAAGCATCAGGTATTCATGAAAATGTCATCAAACTTGTAAGACACTGTAGGTTGAATACCAAAGGATTTTGTTTAGTAAATCGAATTTTGAGGTCTGTCTGCAGCGGGCTAAAATCAGTTTAAGACCATAAAAAACAAGATGTTGCTGCTTTGAGGCAGTAAAAGTGATGAAAAGCATCAGGTATTCATGACAATGTCATCAAACTTATAAGAAGTGTGTCCTAAGACACTTTCTTTTGGTAGAAAATACTGAAAAAAGGTTTTGTTTAGTAAAATACACTTTTGGTTTCTCTGCGGGCTGAAATCAGTTTAGGCATAAAACAAGATGTTGCTGCTTTGAGGCACGTGGTAAAGCATCAGGTATTCATGAAAATGTCATCAGAAACTTGTAAGACTTATTGTCCTAAGACACTTTCTTTGGTAGAAAATACTGAAAAAAAAAAGGTTTGTTAGTAAAATCCACTTTTGGTCTCTCTGAGGCTGATAATCAGTTTTAAGAGCATAAAAACAAGATGTTGCTTTCTTTGAGGCAGTAAAAGTGATAGAAAGCATCGATATTCATGACAATGTCATCAAACTTGTAAGAAGTGTGTCCTAAGACACTTTCTTTGAGAGTAGAAAAATACTGAAAAAAAGGTTTTGTTTAGTAAAAATACACTTTTTGAGGGTCTCTCTTGGGCTGGAAATCAGTTTAAGAGCATAAACAAGATGTTGCTGCTTTGAGGGCCGTAATGATGAAAAGCATCAGGTATTCATAGAAATGTCGTAAACTTATAAGACTTGTGTCCTAGACACTTTCTTTGGTAGAAAATACCAAAAAAAAGGTTTTTGTTTAGTAAATCCACTTTTGAAATTCTGAGGGCTGATAAATCAGTTTAAGAGCATATAAAAACAAGATGTTGCTGCTTTGAGGCAGTAAGTATTAGAAAGCATCAAATTATTCATGACAATGTCATCAAACTTGTAAAGTATTTCGTAAGGCCACTTTCTTTGGTTGAATACCCAGAAAAAGGTTTTTTGTTTAGTAAAGTTGCACATTTGGTCTCTCTGCGGGCTGAAATCAGTTTAAAACATAAAAACAAGATTTTGCTGCTTTAGAGGCAGTAAAAAAAGTGATAGAAAAGCATCAGGTATTCATGAAAATGTCTCATCAAACTTGCAAAGACACTTTCTTTGGTTGAATACCCAGAAAAAGAGTTTTGTTTAGTAAAATCACTTTTGACGGTCTGTCTCTTGTGAGGCGAAAAATCAGTTTAAGAGCATAAAAACAAGATGTTGCTGCTTTAAGGCCGTAATGTGATGAAAGCATCAGGTATTCATGAAAATGTCATCAAACTTGTAAGAAGTGTGTCCTAAGACACTTTCTTTGGTTGAATACCAAGAAAAAAAGGTTTGTTTAGTAAAATCCACTTTTGTGAGTCTGTCCTCGCCGGGCTAAAAATCAGTTTAAAGAGCATAAAAACAAGATGTTGCTGCTTTGAGGCAGTAAAGTGATAAGCATCGGTGGTAACAATACCCACATCAAACTTGTAAGTGGCACCTAAGACACTTTCTTAGTTGAATACACCAGAAAGGTTTGTTTAGTAAGTTGCACTTTTGGTCTCTCTGCTTACTGAAATCAGTTTAAGAGCATAAAAACAGATGTTGTTGCTGCTTAGAGGCCGTAATGATGAAAGCATCAGGTATTCATGAAAATGTCATCAACTTGTGAACTTGTGTCTAAGACACTCTTTGGTAAAAATACGGATTTTGTTTAGTAAAATCCACTTTTGGTCTCTCTCTCTGAGGCTGAAAATCAGTTCAGAAACATAAAACAAGATAGTGCTGCTTTGAGGCGTAAAGTGATGAAAAGCATCAGGTATTATGACAATGTCATCAAACTTTGTAAGAAGTGTTTAAACAAGACACTTTTCTTTGGTTGAAAAAAGGTTTTAAATTTAGTAAGTTACTGGGTCTCTCTGCGGGCTGAAATCAGTTTAAGAGCATAAAAACAAGATGTTGCTGCTTTGAGGCCGTAATGTGATGAAAGCATCAAGTGTTAGAAAATGTCATCAAACTTGTAGAAGTGTGTCCTAAGACACTTTCTGGGAGTAAGAAAAATACTGAAAAAAAGGTTTTGTTTAGTTAAATACACTTTTGGTCTGTCTCGCAGACTAAAAATCGGTTAAAACATAAAAATGAATGTTGCTGCATTGAAATTCGGTAAGCATCAGGTATTCATGACAATAATCATCAAACTTATGAAGTATTCTTAGACACTTTCTTAGGTTGAATACTGAAAAAAAAGGTTTTTGTTTGATAAGTTGCACTTTTGGTCTCTCTGCGGGCTGAAAATCAGTTTAAAGAGCATAAAAACAAAGATGTTGCTGCTTTGAGGCCGTAATGTGATGAAAGCATCAGGTATTCATGAAAGTGTAAACTTGTAAGAAGTGTGTCCTAAAGACACTTTCTTTGGATTGAATAACCAGAAAAAAGGTTTTGTTTAGTAAGTTTGCACATTTGGTCTCTCTGCGGGCTGAAAATCAGTTTAAGAGCATAAGATTTTGCTGCTTTGAGGCCGTGATAAAGTGATGAAAAGCATCAGGTATTAATGAAAATGTCTCATCAAACTTGTAAGAAAGTGTGTCCCTCTAGACACTTTCTGAGAGTGAAAATACTGAAAAAAAGGTTTTGTGTAGTTAAATACACTTTTGAAGGTCTCTCTGCGGGCTGAAAAATCAGTTTAAGAACATAAAAAACAAGATGTTGCTGCTTTGAGGTGATAAAGTGATGAAAAGCATCAGTTATTCATGAAAATGTCATCAAACTTGTAGGCGATGCGTCCTAAGACACTTTCTTTGTTGAATACCCAGAAAAAAAGGTTTTTGTTTAAAAGTAAATCCACTTTGGGTCTCTTTGAGGGCTGATAATCAGTTTAAGAGCATAAAAACAAGATGTTGCTGCTTTGAGGCCGTAAAGTGATGAAAGCATCAGGTATTCATGAAAATGTCATCAAACTTGTAAGAAGTGTTTCCGTAAAGTGATGAAAGCATCAGGTATTCATGAAAATGTCATCAAACTTGTAGAAGTGTTTCTAGACACTTAGGGTTGAATACCAGAAAAAAAGGTTTTTGTTTATTAAGTTACACTTTTGGTCTCTCCTGCGGGCTGAAAATCAGTTTAAAACATAAAACAAATTTTGCTGCTTTGAGGCAGTAAAATTGATGAAAAGCATCAGTTATTCATGAAAATGTCGGCATCAAACTTGTAAGACGTGCGTCCAAGACACTTTCTTTGGTTGAATACACAGAAAAAAGTTTTGTTTAGTAAAAATCCCTTTTTGGTCTCTCTGAGGGCTGATAATCAGTTTAGAGCATAAAAACAAGATGTTGCGCTGCTTTGAGGCCGTGAAGTGATGAAAGCATCAGGTATTCATAAAATGTCATCAAACTGTAGAAATTGTTTCTAAGACACTTTCTTAGGTTGAATACCTAGAAAAAAAAAAGGTTTGTTTAACGTGGTGCACTTTTGAGGTCTCTGCAGGCTAAAAAATCAGTTAAAGAGCATAAAAACAAGATGTTGCTGCTTTGAAGGCCGTAATGTGATGACATCAGGTATTCGTAAAATCATCAAACTTATAAAAGAGTAATACATTCCTAAGACACTTTCTTCTGGTTGAATACCAAGAAAAAAAAGGTTTGTTTAGTAAGGTTACATTTTTGTCTCTAGAATAAAAATCAATTTAAGAACATAAAAAAACAAGATTTTTACGCTCACTTTGAGGCATCAAGTCGTGCTGGCTATCAAATTATTCATGAAAATGTCATCAAACTTGTAAGTGTGTCTAAGTTTTCTGAGGTAAAAATACTGAAAAAAAAAAGGTTTGTTTAGTTAAAGCACTTTTTGGTCTGTCTCTTGGGCTAAAATCAGTTTAAGAGCATAAAAGCGGAATCTTGCTACGTGAGGAATTAAAGTGATGAAAGCAGCATCAGGTATTCATGAAAATGTCAATAAACTTGTAGAGGTGTGTCCTAGAACTACTTTCTTTGGTTGAATAACAGAAAAAGGTTTGTTTAGTAAGTTGCACATTTGGTCTCTCTGCGGGCTGAAAATCAGTTTGGAAACATAAAACAAGATTTTGCACTTTGAGGCCATCAAAGTGATAGAAAACATCAGGTATTAATAGAAAATGTCATCAAACTTGTAAGTGTGTCTACAGAGGTAGAAAATACTGAAAAAAAAGGTTTTGTTTAGTTAAATACATACTGGTCTCTCTGCGGGCTGAAATCAGTTTAGAGCATAAAAACAAGATGTTGCTGCTTTGAGGCAGTAAAAGTGATGAAAAGCATCAGTTATTCATGAAAAATGTCATCAAACTTGCAGGCGTCGTCCTCTTTGGGTTGGGCCACAGGGTTTGTTTAGTAAAATCCACTTTTGGTCTCTCTGAGGGCTGAAATAATCAGTTTAGAGCATAAAACAAAAGATCTTGCTGCTTTGAGGCACGTAAAAAGTGATAGAAAGCATCAGTTATTCATGAAATGTCATCAAACTTACTTGTGAGTGTCATTCTGAACCTTTCTTTGGTTGAATACACCCAGAAAAGGTTTTGTTTAGTAAGTTGCACATTTGGTCTCTGAGGGCTGATAATCGGATTTAAGAGCATAAAAAGCAAAGTGTTCACTGCTTTGAGCTGTAGTGGTAGCATCAGGTATTCACATGCCATCAACCCCATGAAAGTGTTTCCGTAAGAGTGATGAAAGCATCAGGTATTCATGAAAAATATCATCAAACTTGAAAGTGTCTCAGACACTTTTGAAATTGAAATACTGAAAAAAAGGTTTTGTTGGTCATCCCCACTTTTGGTCTCTCCTGCGTGAAAAATCAGTTTAAAACATAAAAAACAAGATGTTGCTGCTTTGAGGCCGTAAAAGTGATGAAAGCATCAGGTATTCATGAAATGTCATCAAACTTGTAGAAGTGTTTCTGGCTTTCTTGGAGTTGAATACCGAAGTTTATTTAATGCAAAGTTGCCTTTTGTGGTCTCTCTGCGGGCTGAAAATCGGTTTAAGCATAAAGCAAGATTTTTGCTGCTTTGAGGCAGTAAAGTGATGAAAACATCAAGTTATTACTGAAAATCATCAGCTCAAACTTAATAAGACGATAGATCACAAAACACTTTTGATTGAATACGAAAAAGGTTTTGTTTAGTAAGTTACTGTTTGAATTCTCTGGGCTGATAATCCAGTTTAAAACATAAAAACAAAGATGTTGTATGCGAGGCATTAAAGTGATGAAAGCATCAGTGTCAATTCATAAAAATGTCATCAAACTTGTAGAGTGTGTCCTAAAGACACTTTTCTTTGGTTGAATACCCAGAAAAAAGGTTTTTGTTTATTAAGTTGCATTTTTGTCCTCTCAGACTGAAAATCAATTTGAAACATAAAACAAGATTTTGCGCTGCTTTGAGGCCGTAAAGTGATGAAAGCATCAGGTATTCATGAAATGTCATCCGCTTGTAAGAAGTGTGTCCTAAGACACTTTCTGAGGTAGAAATACTGAAAAAAAAAGGTTTTGTTTGATTGGCCATGGTTGGTCTCTCTACGAATCAATTTGGAAACATAAAAACAAGATATTTGCTGCTTTGAGGCAGTAAAGTGATAAGCATCAGGTATTCATGAAAAATGTCATCAAACTTGTGAAGTGTTTAAATAAGACACTTTCTTTGGTTGAATACCCAGAAAAAAGGTTTTGTTTAGTAAGTTGCACATTTGGTCTCTCTCAGATAATCAGTTTAAAACATAAAAACAAGATTTTGCTGCTGAAGTAAAGTGATGAAAGCATCAGGTATTGCAATGTCATCAAACTTGTGAGCGTCGTCCTAAGACACTTTCTTTGGTTGAATACTATGAAAAAAAGTTTTGTTGTCAGATTACACTTTTGGTCTCTCTGCGGGCTGAAAATCAGTTTAAGAGCATAAAAACAAGATTTTGCTGCTTTTGAAGGCAGTAAGTGATGAAAAGCATCAAATTCATTCCATGAAAATGTCATCAAGCATAAGGGCAATACGTCCTAAGACACTTTCTTTGGTTGAATACCCAGAAAAAAGTTTTTTGTTTAAGTAAAAATCACTTTTTTGAATTCTCTCACAGAGGCTTTGATAATCAGTTTAAAACAAAACAGAGATCATTTGCTGCTTTTAGGGCCGTAAAGAGTGATGAAAGCATCAAGGAAGTATTCATGAAAATGTCATCAAACTTGTAAAGAAATTATATTCTACTGGTACTTTCTTTGGTTGAATACCAGAAAAAAAAGGTTTTGTTTAGTAAAGTTTACTTTATTTTGTCTCTCACAGACTTTAATCCAATTTAGAGCATAAAACAAAAGATTTTGCTGCTTTGAAGGCGTAATAAAAGTGATGAAAGCATCAGGTATTCATGAAAATGTCATCAAACTTGTAAGAAGTGTGTCCAAGAACCCTTTCTGAGGTAAAATACTAAAAAAGGTTTTATTTTAGTTAAATACACTTTTGAATACTCTCTCTTGAATGAAAATCAGTTTAAAACATAAAAAACAAGATGTTGCTGTACAGGGGCAGTAAAATGATGAAATATCGATATTCTTGAAAATGTCATCAAACTTAGTCTTTAAATGAACACTTTCTTCAGTTTGATCACCGAAAAAGGTTTTTGTTGTCAGGGTTGCAATTTATCTCTAAGACTTGAAAATCAGGGTTTAAAACACCAAAACAGATTTTTGCTTGCAGGGGCGTCAGGCTGATAACCATCAGGTATTCTGAAAATGTCATCAAACTTAGCCAAACGTCGTCCTAAAGACACTCTTTGGTTGAATACCCGAAAAAAAGGTTTTGTTTAGTAAAATCCACTTTTGGTCTCTCTGAGGGCGATAATCAGTTTAAAACATAAAAACAAGAAGATATTTTGTACAAAACATAAAGTGATGAAAGCAATATCAAGAATATTCATGAAAATAATAAATAAACTTGCAAAAAGTGTTTCTAAGGAACACTTTCTGGGTTGTCCCTACCGAAAAAGGTTTATAATTTAGAAGTAAAGTTGCTTTTTGTAGAGTCCTCTCTCAAAACAGCGTCAGTTCAAAACATAAGCAAGATTTTGTAAGCTTTGAGCCGTCAGAAGTGATAAAAGCATCAAGTTATTCACTAAATAATAATAAACATAAGACGTCCTAGACACTCTTTGGTTCGAATACCAGAAAAAGGTTTTTGTTTAGTAAGTTGCACTTTTGGTCTCTCTGCGGCTGAAATCGGTTTTAAGGCATAAAACCAAAATTTGCTTTCCTTTGAGGCAAATAAAAGTGATGAAAGCTTATCAGTATTCCTTGAAAATGTCATCAAGCTTATAGAGAAATTCAATACCAAGACACTTTTTGAAGGTAATCACTGAAAAAAGGTTTTGTTTTTGAGTTAATACCCTTTTTACAATTCTCTCTCTCAGACTTTTGAAAAATAAGTTTGAAACCTAAAGAAACAAAGATGTTGCTTTGAGGCAATAAATTGATGAAAACATCAGGTATTCATGAAAATCATCAAACTTGCATGAAGTGTTTCATCAGGGCACTTTCTTTTGGTTGAATACACCCAGAAGTTTTGTTTAATGAAGTTGCACATTTGGTCTCTCTGCGGGCTGAAATCGGTTTAAAAGAGCATAAAAACAAGATTTTGCTGCTTTGAGGCAGTAAAGTGATGAAAACATCAGTTATTCATGAAAATGTCATCAAACTTGTAAGGCGTGCGTCCTAAGACACTTTCTTTGGTTGAATACCCGAAAAAAGGTTTTTTTGTTTAGTAAAATCCACTTTTTAGCAGTCTCTCTCTCTGCGGGCTGAAAATCAGTTTAAAACATAAAAAAAAAATGTTGCTGCTTTGAGGCAGTAAAGTGATTAACATCAGGTATTCATGAAAATGTCATCAAACTTGTAAGTGTTTCATGGGGCTTGCTTTTCTTTGATTTAGTCACCAGAAAAAAGGTTTTGTTAGTAAGTTGCACATTTGGTCTCTCTCTTGCGGGCTGAAAATCAGTTTAGAGCATAAAACAAGATTTTGCTGCTTTGAGGCAGTAAAGTGATGAGCATCAGGTACTCATCAAAATATCATCAAACTTGTAAGACTTGTGTTCTAAAAACTTTCTTTCGTTGAATACCAGAAAAAAAAGGTTTTTGTTCATTAAAATCCACTTTGGTCTGTCTCTTGGGCTGAAATCAGTTTAAGAGCATAAAACAAGATATTTGCTGCTTTGAGGCCCGTAATGTGATAGAAAGCATCAGGTATTCATGAAAATGTCATCAAACTTGTAAGTGTGTCCTAAGACACTTTCTTTGGTTGAATACAGAAAAAAGGTTTTGTTTAGTAAAATCCACTTTTGGTCTGTCTCTTGGGCTAAAATCAGTTTAAGAGCATAAAAAAATGAATCATTCATGAGCCGTAATGATGAAAGCATCAGGTATTCCTTGAAAATGTCATCAAACTTATAGACTTGTGTCCTAAGACACTTTCTTTGATGAAGAAAATACTGAAAAAGGGTTTTATTTATTAAATACACTTTTGAGATGCTCTCTCTTGAGACTGAAAAATTTTCAATTTTTCAATTCAGTTTATTTGGCATAGCCAAGTTTCACAAATTAAATTTGTCTCAGAGTGCCCCACAATCTGTACACTGCATCTGACCCAAAACCTCACATGGACCAAGGAAAAACCCCCAAATAACCCTTCAGGGGAAAAAAGGGAAAAACCTTCAGAAACAACAAGAGGAGATCCTCTCAGATGGAAATGAGATGTGAATGCCATCCATCTTGAAGGACATATTTGGGGTTAAAATACATTCAAGGAATCAATGAAGTTGTCATCAGGTTCTATGCTGCCACAATACAGAGTTTGGAGACCTCCCAAGTGGAGGAGTGGGCAAGGTCCCAGCAGGGCAGTGGCACAGCTGGCGACAGAACACGATCCAACCATCGAAGGATCCCATCAGCAGATGGAATCTATGCCCGTCTCATAGGGTCCGATGACCCATGAGACGTGAAGTCAGAAGGACTCAGGAGAAAACAGTTTAAGAGCATAAAAACAAGATGTTGCTGCTTTGAGGCCGTAATGTGATGAAAAGCATCAGAGTGTTCATGAAAAATGTCAAGCATGAAATTTTGTCTTCTTTTTGGTTGATCTGAAAAAGGTTTTATTTAAATAAAATCCTTTATGCATGGTCTGTCTCATAGAGCAAAATCAGTTCAAACCCATAAAAACAAAAGTCTTCTTCACTTTGAGGCAGTAAAAAGTGATGAAAGCATCAGGTATTCATGAAATGTCATCAAACTTGTAAGACGTGTGTCCTAAGACACTTTTCTTTGGTTAATACCAGAAAAAAAAAGGTTTTGTTGTGAAATACTTTGAATTCTCTCTGAGGCCGTCAGTTTAAGAGCATAAAAAAACAAGATGTTGCTGCTTTGAGGCCGTAATGATGAAAGCATCAGGTATTCATGAAAATGTCATCAAGCTTGTAAGACTTGTGTCCTAAGACACTTTCTTTGGTAGAAATACTGAAAAAAAGGTTTTGTTTAGTAAAATCCACTTTTTGGTCTCTCTGAAAGGCAATGTCAGTTTAGAAACATAAAAACCAGAATCATTTGCTAGCTGAGGCGTAATGTGAACAGCTAAGTATTCCTTAAATGTCATCAAACTTGTAGAAGTGTTTTCCTAAGACACTTTCTTGGGTTGAATACCCAGAAAAAAGTTTTGTCCAGTTTACTTTTTTGGTCTCTCTGCTTGCTGAAATCAGTTTAAGAAACACAAAACAGATCTTCTTTCTTTGAGGCGTAAAGTGGTGGCAGCTCAAGTGTTCCTTGAAAATGTCATCAAACTTGTAGGCGTGTGTCTAAGACACTTTCTTTGGTTGAATACTACCCAGAAAAAAAGGTTTTGTTTAGTAAAATCCACTTTTGGTCTGTCTCTTGAGCGAAAAAATCAGTTTAAAACATAAAAACAAGATGTTGCAGCTTTGAGGCCGTAATGTGATAAAAGTGTTAACGACGTGAAATCCTAAAGGAACCCGCCTCTTTTGGTTGAATAATAAGAAAAAAAGGTTTTGTTTAGTAAATCCACTTTTGGTCTGTCTCTTAGGGCTAAAATCAGTTTAAAATATAAAAACAAAGATGTTGCTGCTTTGAGGCAGTAAAAGTGACATCAGGTATTCATGACAATGTCATCAAACTTAATAGAAGTGTGGCTCCTGGGCCTTTTTCATCAAAAAATACTGAAAAAAAAGGTTTTTGTTTAGTAAAATACACTTTTGGTCTCTCTTGGACTGAAAATCAGTTTAAGAGCATAAAAAACAAGATGTTGCTGCTTTTGAGGGCGATAAAAGTGATGAAAAGCATCAGGTATTCATGAAAATGTCATCAAACTTGTAAGAAGTGTTTCCCTAAGACACTTTCTTAGGTTGAATACCCAGAAAAAAGGTTTTTGTTTAATGGTACCTTTTGGTCTCTCTGCTTGCTGAAATCAGTTTAGAGCATAAAAAACAAGATATTTGCTGCTTTGAGGCAGTAAAGTGATGACATCAGGTATTCATGAAAATGTCATCAAACTTGTAAGACGTGTGTCCTAGAAACTTTCTTTACGTTGAATACCAGAAAAAAGGTTTTTGTTTAGTAAGTTGCACTTTGGTCTGTCTGCGGGCTAAAAATCAGTTTAAAACGTAAACAAAGATATTTGCTGCTTTGAAATAGTAAAGTGATAAAACATCAGAGTATTCCATGACTTGATATCATCAAACTTTAAGTGTTTCATAGACACTTTCTTCAGTTTAATCTTTTAGAAAAAAAGGTTTTTGTTTAGTAAGTTACACATTTGGTCTCTCTCACGGAGCTGAAAATCAGTTTAAACACTCATATAAGATGTTGCTGCTTTGAGGCCGTAAAAGTGATAGAAAGCATCAGGTATTCATGACATCATAATCAAACTTGTGAAAGTGTTTGATAAGGCCATACCTTTGGTTGAATACTGCAAAGAGTTTTGTTTAATAAGTTTACATTTGGTCTCTCTCTGCGGGCTGAAAATCAGTTTGAAACATAAAAACAAGATGTTGCTGCTTTGAGGCCGTAATGATGAAAGCATCGGGTATTCATGAAAATGTCATCAAGCCCAAGACTTGTCCTAGACCGCTGCAGTAGAAGATACTGAAAAAAGGTTTTGTTCGGTAAAATACCGTTTGAATCTCTGAGGGCTGAAGAAAATAGGTTTAAGAGCATAAAAACAAGATGTTGCTGCTTTAGGGCAGTAAAAGTGATAAGAAAGCATCAGGTATTCATAGAAAATGTCATCAAACTTGTAGAGCGTATTAATCCTAAAACTCTTTCGTTGAATACCAGAAAAAAGGTTTTTGTTTAAGTAAGTTGCACATTTGGTCTCTCCTGCGGGCTGAAAGAAGTAAGTTTAAGAACATTAAAACAAGATGTTGCTGCTTTGAGGGCAGTAAAGTGATGAAAGCATCAGGTATTCATGACAATGTCATCAAACTTATGAGAGGTGTTTAAGACACTTTCTTTGGTTGGAATGTCTACCAAGAAAGAGGTTTTTGTTTAGTAAGTTACACATTTGAAATTCTCTCGAGGCTGAAAATCAGTTTAAAAGGCATAAAACAAGATTTTGCTGCTTTGAAGGCAGTAAAAGTGATGAAAGCATCAGGTATTCATGAAAATGTCATCAAACTTGTCAAGACTTGTGTCCTAAGACACTTTCTTTAGTGAAAAATACTGAAAAAAAAAGGTTTTGTTAAGTAAAATCCTTTTGGTCTCTCTGCGGGCTGAAAATCAGTTTAAGAGCATAAAAACAAAGATATTGCTGAAAAGAGTAAGTGATGAAAAGCATCAGGTATTCATGAAAATGTCATCAAACTTATGTCGTGTCCTAAGACACTTTCTTTGTTGAATACCAAGAAAAGTTTTTTTTAGTAAAATCCACTTTTAGTCTCTCTGCGGGCTGAAAAATCAGTTTAAGAGCATAAAAATAAGATGTTTGCTGCTTTGAGGCGTAATGATGAAAGCATCAGGTATTCATGAAAATGTCATCAAACTTGTAAGACTTGTGTCCTAGACACTTTCTTTAGTAGAAAATACTGAAAAAGGTTTGTTCAGTAAAATACTGCGTTTGGTCTCTCTGCGGGCTGAAAATAGGTTTACATAAAAACAAGATGTTGCTGCTGAGGCGTAATGTGATGAGAAAGCATCAGGTATTGTGAATGTCATCAAACTTATGTCAGTGTCCTAAGACACTTTCTTTGATTGAATACCAGAAAAAAAGTTTTTTTGGCCGTCATAATGTGTGGGTCCTCTCTCGCGGGCTGAAAAATAAGTTTAGAGCATAAAAACAAGATGTTGCTGCTTTGAGGGCAGTAAAAGTGATAGAAAGCATCAGGTATTATTCATGACAATGTCATCAAAACTTGTAAGAAGTGTTTCCTAAGACACTTTCTTTGGTTGAATACCAGAAAAAAGGTTTTTGTTTAGTAAAAATCCACTTTTGAATCTGTCTGCGGGCTAAAATCAGTTTAAGACCATAAAAACAAGATGTTGCTGCTTTGAGGGCAGTAAAGTGATGAAAGCATCAGGTATTCATGAAAATTTCATCAAACTTGTAGAAGTGTTTCCTAAGACACTTTCTTAGGTTGAATACCAGAAAAAAGGTTTTGTTTAGTAAGTTGCACTTTTGGTCTCTCTGCTTGCTGAAAATCGGTTTAGAGCATAAGAAACAGATATTTGCTGCTTTGAGGGCCAGTAAAGTGATGAAAGCATCAGGTATTCATGTCATCAAACTTGTAAGACGTGTGTCCTAAAACTTTCTTTCGTTGAATACCCAGAAAAAGTTTTTGTTTAGGAAGTTGCACTTTAGTCTGTCATAACGGGCTAAAAATCAGTTTAAAACATAAAAAGCAAGATGTTTGCTGCTTTGAGGCAGTATTAAAGTGATGAAAGCATCAAATTATTCATGACAATGTCATCAAACTTGTAAGTGTTTCCTAAGACACTTTCTTTGGTTGAATACCAGAAAAAAAGGTTTTTGTTTAGTAAAATCCACTTTTGAGGTCTGTCTGCGGGCTAAATCCAGTTTTAAGACCATAAAAAACAAAGATGTTTGCTGCTTTGAGGCAGTAAAAGTGATGAAAGCATCAGGTATTCATGAAAATGTCATCAAACTTGTAGAAGTGTTTCCTAAGACACTTTCTTGAGTTTGAATACCCAGAAAAAGGTTTTGTTTAATCAAGTTACTTTGGTCTCTCTGCTTGCTGAAAATCGGTTTAAGAGCATAAAAACAAAGATGTTGCTGCTTTGAGGCAGTAAAGAGTGATGAAAGCATCAGGTATTCATGAAAATGTCATCAAACTTATTAAGACGTGTCCTAGAAACTTTCTTTAGTTGAATACCAGAAAAAGGTTTGTTTAGTAAGTTGCACTTTTGTGGTCTGTCTGCGGGCTAAAAATCAGTTTAAAACATAAAGCAAAAGATGTTGCTGCTTTGAGAGGCAGTAAAAGTGATGAAAAGCATAAGGTATTCATGACAATGTCATCAAACTTGTAGAAGTGTTTCATAAGACACTTTCTTTGGTTGAATACCCAGAAAAAAGGTTTTTGTTCCG
Organism: Liparis tanakae; assembly: GCA_036178185.1. Taxonomy (NCBI): domain Eukaryota; kingdom Metazoa; phylum Chordata; class Actinopteri; order Perciformes; family Liparidae; genus Liparis; species Liparis tanakae. The sequence goes on from JAYMGU010000107.1 coordinate 32,595, forward strand.
TAAAGTTGCACATTTAATGCGGGCTGAAAATCAGTTTAGAGCATAAAAACAAGATGTTGCTGCTTTGAGGCACGTAAAAGTGATGAAAGCATCAGGTATTCATGACAATGTCATCAAACCTTGTAAGACTTGTGTCTAAGACACACTTTCTTTGGTAGAAGATACTGAAAAAAGGTTTTGTTCAGTAAATACCGCGTTTAATGATCTCTCTGCGGGCTGAAAATAGGTTTAAAACGCCAAAAACAGATGTTGCTGCTTTGAGGGCAGTAAAGTGATGAAAAGCATCAGGTATTCATGAAAATGTCATCAAACTTAATAAGACGTGTGTCCTAAAACTTTCTTTCGTTGAATACCCAGAAAAAAAGGTTTGTTTAGTAAGTTGCACATTTGGTCTCTGCGGGCTGAAAATCGGTTTAAGAGCATTAAAAACAAAGATGTTGCTGCTTTGAGGCAGTAAAAGTGATAGAAAACATCAGGTATTCATGACAATGTCATCAAACTTGTAAGTGTTTCGTAAGACACTTTCTTTGGTTGAATACCCGGAAAAGTTTTGTTTAGTAAGTTGCACATTTGGTCTCTCTCACGGGCTGAAATCCAGGTTTAAGAGCATAAAAACAAGATTTTTGCTGCTTTGAGGCAGTAAAGTGATGAAAGCATCAGGTATTCATGAAAATGTCATCAAACCTTGTAAGACTTGTGATATAAGACACTTTCTTTAGTAGAAAATACTGAAAAAAAAAAAGGTTTTGTTTAGTAAAATCCACTTTTGGTCTCTCTACGGAGCTGAAAATCAGTTTAAGAAGCATAAAAACAAAAGATGTTGCTGCTTTGAGGCAGTAAAGTGATGAAAGCATCAGGTATTCATGAAAATGTATCAAACTTGTAATACGATGTGTCTAGACACTTTCTTTTGTTGAATACCAAGAAAAAAGTTTTTTTAGTAAATCCACTTTTGGTCTCTCTGCGGGCTGAAAATCAGTTTAAGAGCATAAAACAAGATGTTGTTTGCTGCTTTGAGGCGTAATAATTAAAAGCATCAGGTATTCCTTGAAAATGTCATCAAACTTGTAAGACTTGTGTCCTAAGACACACTTTCTTTGAAAGTAGAAAATACGAAAAAGGTTTTTTGTTCAGTAAAATACCATTTGGTCTCTCTCTTGAGCTGAAATAGGTTTAAGAGCATAAAAACAAGATGTTGCTGCTTTGAGGCCGTAATGTGATGAAAAGCATCAGGTATTCATGAAAATGTCATCAAACTTGTAATAAAGTGTGTCCTAAGACACTTTCTTTAGTTGAATACCAAGAAAAAAGGTTTTTGTTTTAGTAAAATACACTTTTGAGATACTCTCTGCGGGCTGAAAATCGGATTTAGAGCATAAAAACAAAGATGTTGTTGCTGCTTTGAGGCAGTATTAAAGTGATGAAAGCATCAGGTCATGAAAATGTCATCAAACTTGTAAGACGTGTGTCCTAGAAACTTTCTTTCGTTGAATACCCAGAAAAAAAGGTTTTGTTTAGTAAGTTGCACTTTTGGTCTGTCTACGAGGGCTAAAAATCAGTTTAAGAGCATAAAAACAAGATGTTGCTGCTTTTGGGGCAGTAAAGTGATGAAAGCATCGTTGTGAGCAATGTCATCAAACTTGTAGCAGAGTGTTTCGGAAGACCACTTTCTTTGGTTGAATACCCAGAAAAAAAGGATTTTGTTTAGTAAGTTACATTTGGTCTCTCTGCAGACTGAAAAATCAGTTTAAGAGCATTAAAACAAGATGTTGCTGCTTTGAGGCAGTAAAGTGATGAAAGCATCAGGTATTCCTTAAATATGCATCAAACTTGTAAGACTTGTGTCCCTAGAACTAATTTCTTTGGTGAAAATACTGAAAAAAAAAAGGTTTGTTTAGTAAAATCCACTTTTGGTCTCTCTGAGGCTGATAATCAAGTTTAAAACATAAAAACAGATATTTGCTGCTTTGGGCAGTAAAAGTTATAAAGCATCAG